>CATIWC010001521.1:0-129493 GCA_948472305.1 Vicia faba | reverse complement strand
AAATATTAAAATTAAATTTTAACTGGGTTAATTCCATCCAAATACGAAATAATATATTATAGATACACACGGCTACTTATATGATACACATATGATACTGATATTAACATATTTAGTTAAATATTAAATAATAAGGAGAATAAATTTACTATTTATTTAAATATTTTTATAAATAATTTCAAAACAAAAACATTTATATATAAGAATAATTATATGTTGATTCAAATATTTTTATATATGGAATAATATATTTGATTTGTAAATTAATTTTAATAAATATTATTAAATAGTTATTACTAATTGAATTACATAATTTGATTGAATATTTATTCACTATAATTTGTCAATTTAAGATTTTTATTATTATAAAATATTATTATTATCATCAAATATTTTCAAATAATGATATTTTTATAAGCGGGACTAAGTTTATTATTGAGTCATATATTTTTATAAATAATGTCAAAACAAAAATAATATTTATGATTTTTATAGAAGGAAAAAATATATTGTTCATTCAAATTCTAATTTCTTATTTTTTTAAATACGGATACTAATATGATACACACATATGGTACTCATATTAATCTATTGATTTAAATATAGAATAATATGGTACGCACATATGTTTTTCAATTATTTATGTATTTAATATTTTTATTTTGAAATTATTTATAACTCATGTTATGGACATTTTCAAGATAATATATGAAAAGTCAAAATATATATTATTGATGTAAAAAATTTTGGTAAAATTAATTTGTTTTTATTTTAAAAATTCTCTTACTTATAAAAATATGATCAAAATATTAAATATTAACGGAAACATGAAGTTATTGATAAAAAAATTAATGTTTAAAGAGAACATAAAGTTACTGATCAAAATAGTAATCTAATTAGTTTCTTTTCCTTTTAATATTATTTCTTATTTGTAATCTAATTGTAGTCAAAAATTTATTTGACAAAATAATTACAAACGTTTTATATAAAATAATAATTAATGTTACATTAAAATTTAAATAATTATAAAATTACAAATAAATAATTACAAAATTCAAATAAAATATCATATTTTTTAATATTTTAATATATATTATATGATATATTAATTTTAGTTATGTAGCATTCCTCCTGGTAAATTTATTTATATAATATTTAGTTCCTATGTATATTATATTAAATATTTAGTAAAAATAAAAGTATTTCATTTATAATAATTCTCTATTTATATAGTTAATAAAAGTAAACTTTCAAAATATTTAAATTATAACCTGTGGATTCATCATTCCCTATATAGAAAAATTAACTACTATTTTTTATTTTCACTTTAACAAGATTTCTTACTAATACTACTAAATTATTTGAATTGAATTAAAAATATGAAAGTTTTATCTTAAAAGAATATTTGGAAATAACTACGGGTGTAATAAGCATAAATAATCGAATAAACATAAGTAATATATGAATAAATAGTAATATAACGAAACATAGTATCAAAATTGTACTTGTATGACATTCTTTATTAATTATACAACTTGTTTATCATTATGAAATTTAAAATTTTAACGGGACAAGTTCATCAATGATCAATATATATTTATCTATATAAAATATAAAAATGATTGAAATATTAAATTAAAACTTTAACGGGATAATTACATCCAAATACGAAAAAATATATTGGATACACACAACTAATTATATGATACGCGCATATGGTATTAATATTAACACATTTAGTTAAATACTGAATAATAATCTGAATAAGTTTACTATTGATTTAAATATTTTTATAAATAATTTTAAAACAAAAATATTTATATAAAAGAATAATTAACTTTTGATTCAAATATTTTTATGTATAAAATAATATATTTGATTTGTAAATTAATTTTAATAAATTACATTAAATAGTTATTACTAATTGAATTATATAATTTGATTGAATATTTCTTTCTATAATTTGTCAATTTAATATTTTTATTATTATAAAATAGTTTATTATCATGAAATATTTTTAAACAATGTTTTTTTATAAACGGGACTAAGTTTACTATTTAGTCATATATTTTTATAAATAATGTCAAAACAAAAATAATATTTATTATGTTTATAGACGGAAAAAATATATTGTTGATTCAAATCCTAATTTCTTATTTTTTGAAATACGGGAACTGATGTTGTATGCACATATGATACTGATATTTAGCTATTGATTTAAATATAGAATAATATGGTACGCACATATGTTTTTTAATTATTTTTTATCTAATATTTTTTATTTTCAAATTTTTTATTTTCAAATTTTTTATAAGTCAAGATATAAACATTTTCAAGATAATATATGAAAAGTCTAAATATATATTATTGATGTAAAACAATTTTGGTAAAATTAATTTATTTTTATTTTAAAAATATCTCTTATAAAAATATGATCAAAATATTGAATATTAACGAAAACCTGAAGTTAATTATAACATCCCGTACATATACGTCTAGAATAATATATAGTGATGCTATAAATGGTACATAGAAACATACATAAGCGGGAAAATACAAGAATTAAAATCATATACATGTCAATTCTGATACGCATACAATGGATTTGTCTTCAACAATGCTCAGCGGAAAGATAACATTTGAGAAGGTCTTCCTGCCATCTGTAATCTTCAAAACTGGCCATCTAGCAAGTCTTCTACTTATAACCAGTTCCTGAAAATAATAATTGGAATAGGGTAAGATTACTAAATCTCAGTGAGTCTCCCTATTTTAAAGGTTCACTTGGTTCTACAAGGTACATACAACAAAATGGATCTGTCGTGGATCCAGGGTTTCCTCACGTCGGGTGCAAATACACAATAAAGATACATCACTAATTAAAGTCCCATAACTATCCAATGAGGCAACAAGAAAACACAACTGACTTAAATCCACAAGCAAATATGCAGATTCGTACCTACGTACGAAGAATCTAGAAGTAAGTTCTACCTTTCTACTTAGGCTACACAAATCCCACTCTCGATGAGTAAACCAAATGCATAGTGTCAAGAGACTCGTAAAAGTCCATCACATAATGAGTCAGACATTTCCTATATGGAATTCCATCCGCAACAAATAGAAACAAAGTGACATTGCCTACATGGAGTCACGACCCCGTCGATCATCCATACGCTGATGAATTACGCAAGTACGAAAACGCCTTCTTGACCGTACAACTCACCAGGTGAAAGCCTAGTGGTATTGCCTACATGACACCACTAGAGGTGACTTTCCCGAGAAGTGTATCCTACATGGTATCACTACTTCACCATACCAAGCACGCTGACGTTTACGTCCGTTAGAAACGCCTTTTCAGACCCATTCGGGACACATCATAATGGTAACTCATGTGTATATGACGTACCGAGAATGCAGATGATTACGCCCGTTGGAAGTGCCCTTGAACGGCCCACTTGGGTCATCGCAACAGTAAGAAAATAAGTTGGACCCAGTCCATGGTCATATGTTATTTACCATCTAGTAGCATAGGTCTACTTCGATTCAAGCATAAATAGATAACCATATCAAGCCACCAAGGCAAACACATCCGAACATTCAACCGGAACGACAGAAACAAGTAATGATCACATAATTGCATTTCATCCTAATGCACTTCTTAACACTTAGCATATAATAATCATACATATCCATGATTTAGAAAAATAAGTGACCATAGCATAATATCACAATATTTATCCATATAATGTGATTAAACGTATTCATGTCATAAGCGAATAATGATTTCACAAGGATTATATTAATATGCTATACGTCTACAAGCAATCATGAGGGTCAATGAAGCATCCGACACTCACTATAGTACAGAATGCTCTCAAGGGATTATATTAGCTCAGTTCTGTCCAAGAGAATGCGTTGAGCGGACCCTCCCGCGCTAAACGCGTTCTACGAATTTCACAAATTCAAGTATCAGGGAGGCGCGCTAAGCGCGGCTTGTGAAAAGCAGAAAAATCAGAATATAAACAGTTCTACCATGGGGTTCCAAAACCCCAATTCCATCCTTCAAACCAATTACCTACAATAATATGATACCAGAATCAAGTAATAAACATGATATTCATAGCGTAATACATACATGCATCAATATTTTCTCACCTAAACCCTTAATCCCCAAACATGCAATTTCCTATCACTATCCTATTTTCTATCTAATGAGACCCACCTTTGATTAATAGAGTTTAAGATAACATCTATGCAGCAAATGAACTCCTCTCTTGCCAAAAACTCCACCTCCATCATCATGAATCTTGTAACCTCATATTTTCCCATTTCAGCAAGATTATCCCAATTTTAATCGTATTTTTCTCCTTTAATACAAATCTTCCTAACACGAAATTATATATCAAAATAAAGATAATTTCGTGTAGATTCCATAACTTTAAGAATTTCTTAAATCAGAGTTATGAATAAAAAGTTATAACCTATTTAATAAGGGTTATACCATTAATACGAAAATGGAGGGTGAAGATGATGAACATGAGTATTCCTCTTCTCTCTCATGATTCTAAGCTTCCCATTCTTCTTCCAAATCTGATCCTACAAGTCCAACACACCCTTTTTAATGATATACTTTCTCTTTGGACCAACATGCCCCTTAACTAAATGACATTTACCAACTTGTCATTTAGTTCACTTCTAACTAAACCCATTATTATACTTTTTAATAGATCTTTCATTCATGTCATTTGCATCTCTTGTTGCATAACTTAATGACACCTATAACTCATTTTGTCAATATCTCTCTAGTTGGTAATTTGGATTTTTACATTCTCTCCTCCTTAAATAGAATTCGCCCTCGAATTCCTTCCGTTTACCATGAAAAAACTCTTTGTATCTCTTTCCAATGAGGGGATGACATGTTCCCTATATTTCTCCTTCAGATAAACCTCACGATTTCGTATAATTGTTGTTCCACCCTGTGATACAGTGAGAGAACTGACTTGGAGTTTTGCGTTTGATCGTAAATGTTGCAGTTAGCAAGAGTCGCCACCAACTTTTCTTTTATCCAAAAGGAAAGGTGAAAAAGCACAGGAAAGACCCTTGAGATTGTTTCTTGAGTTCGGGGGGTAGATTATGAAAAGGGAAGGTATTAACACTCTTTTCATCCACGGTTTTCCATGGGCTCTTAGTTACTTGCTAGATCACTTGCTTTTGTTTAAAAATATGCTTTGTGTGGTTTTTTAAAGTATTTTGTAAAGATGCCATTGTTTAGGAAAACTTTGTAATAATTTTCGTTCCTAAGAATGTATACAAAGTGTTTTGATCTTTTGAAAAATGTTTTCAAGTTTGAAAGATGTTTTTGAAAGTGTCGGTGTTTGTTTTGAAAATATCAAGGATGTTTTTGTTTTGGAATTTAGCAAGCAACTAGGAACAATCTACCTACTCAAAAGTCTTTCATGTTCATTTCCTCTTTTCTTTGACATTGTTATCTTACCATTGATTTGGTAAGTAACCCTATCTTTGAATGTAAAGGGACGGGCATAGGATGTTTTATATAGTCATAGAAGGTAACATATGGGACGTTTTAGCAATATCGTAAGGGACTAAATCGTTTTATCGAAGGCAACATCGAGGGACTACGATCTTTTATCGAGGGTTTTTACTAAAACGCCCATATTCGAGGGACATGACCATTTTACACTAGGTAACAAGTGAGATTACTCTAAGGGTGCATGTGTGAATAGTGCGTTTGATTTCATGCATTTTAGTCTTTGATTTTTGGGTTGTCTATTTTTTGTTTTTATCTTTCCATACACACCCTAATTACTAACAATATAAGAAAGCAATAAAAGTGCGGAAAAAGTAAAGTCCTACACTATTACATCATTAAGGGGAAGGGGGTACAAATTTACCAATGAGGGGTTGCAAGAATTTAAATCCTAATTGACTATTGTTGTAACCCAAAATTTTCCCTCCCATTCTACTCAACAAATGTCAATTGAGGTCCCCAAGTTGCTCAAGGAAGTCCAAGAGTTGACCAGACAAACTCTCTCCTAAGGTAGTATACCTCAAATTAGAGTTTCCCTTTTCATCAAGATGTGTGAACCACAAATGAATCAAATGCTTCCCAAGGTCCTAATATGTTCCCAAGATCATCCATGTCAAGTTTCATGCCTTGCACAAAGAAGTTTGCTCAGTCAACTGCTCAAATGCTTGAGAATCGACTGTATTAGGTCAAAATTCAACTATGACCCACATACAGTCAAACCTCAAGATTTTGGTTCAACATCAACATTTTGAAGTGATTTCCATCATTTGATCAAGGGTTGATCATGATTCCTCAAGGAATGCTCTAAATTCATCAAAACCAAAAGTTGCTAAATTAGGGTTTCTTAGTAAAAGCCAACCCAACTTTGACCAAGCATAACTTCTTCATACTTTATCAGAAATTTTCCATCCAAGGCTCATTTTGAAGAGGATGACATTCCCTACAATTCATATTCATCCCTCAAGTTCAAAATATGCATTCATCAAAAGATATGAATTTCTACATTATAGGTCCTTTTGAAAAGTCAACAAAAATACCTTTTGGGTCAAAGCTTCATACATGAACATGGAAGATCCAATTGAGATGAAACCAAAAGGGTTGGTTAGGGGACATTATAAGATTTATAAAAAGTCCAAGAACACCCTCCTAATGTCAAAATTGAGAGAGTTGTACATTGTCAAAGTTGGCAATTTTTGGAAAATTGTCAAAAGTCAACATTGATCAAATTTGCATTTTTTCCAAAGGGGTCCATGTTTTCTTGCTTGAAACATGTTTCTAATAGGACCCACGACCCCTGAGCTTTTCCACCTATTATTTTATTACTTTTATCATTTATTTTGATTTTTTATTCATTTAAATCAAAATAAATCAAATTAAATGGTAAAATAATGAAAACAAATCAAATCTTGGGATTTTTGTGCATATTTGGAGTCCATGTACAGCTAGCATGATGATCAATTCGTGCAAGACTCATTAGGGTTGGAAAAGATTGGATTGAAGCTTGTTTTAGAAAGATATCATACATGAAGCAAATCAAATCCAATTTCCATTATTTCTCAAGATTCTTACCAATTTTATTAACCTAATTCAGTCTACTATATGTATAGAACAATTGCAGATCAAAAGAAGAGGGTAAGCAGTCGTGAAAACACAAAACAAAGTTCCAAAAAAGTGGCAAAAAGTGCTGGATCGTTTTTGCATTTGGAGATTAATTCAGACCGTTCCAACACTGCTAATCACTTCCTGGCCATCTTCTAAAGCCAACAACATCATTTGCAGCCTTCAAAATGTCAAGAATCATCGCCTAGACACATCAAGGTTTTCCTCCCAAACTCAAATTCGATTTCTATGTTTTACGCATGATAAATCTATTTTATCCATATATTCTTGTTCATAATCATGTTTGCAAGCTTTTTGTATCACTTAATTGTACTAACAGTGCAGGAATCCATATTCACCATTGTTAGGGCTTAAGATCACGATTTGGGGATTTCTGATACAGGGGAAATTGGGCCATGAGTGAGGTACCATGATACTCGTGAGACTAAGACGAGTTGATTGGTACCATCACAATTAATTTATCATGCTCGTATGAGATTTTGAAAATTTGCAGGGGTTATAGCTACAGACTTGTGTCTGTACGTAAAAGTCTTTCACCTAATACGACGGTTGCAGCAAAGAAGATAGTATGTGGCAGCCCACCATTGGCTCATTTGAAACTTGCGCGCTTTTCTGAATCTACTGCTTTATTTTATTTATTATGTTTTGTTCTCATTATACAAACAAGTTAACAAGGTAACGCAGCTGGCAATGCATCGTTGGAGGCGAGTATAAGGACCTGGGTTCAATCCCAGGTCCCAACAATTGCTTTGTATTATTTTTTCTTATGTAATCAGGTGTACCACGTTCTCAACCATCCACCATGCGCTAGCAATTCCTGACCACTGGATGCACTTCTATCCAGATCCAACGCTTCCAGCCATGAAGGTCCATAATACTCCTCCAGGTCAACGCTGCACAAGATCCAGCGTGGTTGACTGGGCTTGGTGCTTAATGGGCTTGGAAATTCAGATTCCCACCCCCCAGAATTGCTAACAACACAGACCCATGTTCTTTTTTCTCAATTTATTTCTTTTATTTTAATTTTTTTGTTTAATTATTTTTTTCACTAAATTATTACTTTTTTTTAAATCATAAAATCAACCAATCACAAAATACCAAAAAAAGATTTTTTATTTAATAAATTATGTAATTTAATTAGAAATATAGGTTAAGTGGATTTTTTTTATAATTAAAATCAAATAGAAATTAGGTTTAATTTTACAATTATATTTCTTTTCTCAAATAAAAAAAACCAAAAAACATATCAAAATCTTTGTGTACAAAATATTTTATTTTTCTTGAAATTATTTAATTAGAAAATTAGGCTAATTTAATTTCTTTCATAATTTAAAAACAAATAGAAATTAGGTTTAATTAATTTGCAATTAAACATTTTCTCAAATAATAAAAATCAAAAAATACTTTTTCTCTCAAATTAGGGTTTTAGATTATTTCAATTGTCCTCGAATTTAATTTTCCGCGTGCTTGTTAAATATTTGTCCATTATTTTGTAACTGCTCAGGGTTTGTAATAGTTAATCTAGGATTTTATTTACTGTTTAAACCCCCAATTTTTGGCTATGTAATTAATCCCCCTCCCCGAAGCCTTGTAATAGCTAGGTTTATTTTTTCGCGTTTTTAATTCCTGCAAATATTTAACTGTCTAGATGCATGACTAATAGGATTGTATGAAAAGAATGCTTGAAATTTAAAACGGTAGATCACCTAATGTGCAAAGACTAAATAACTGAAAAAATTCACACGCACATGTTCACTCCTAGGGTTTGCCTCACTCCGGTTGCCTTCGGTAAACAGTCATTAAGCATAGGAGACTTTAGTGGTCGCCCTCTAGTCTAAAAGATCAAAATGTTGCCTCGGAAATGTTGCCTCAGAAATGTTGCCTCGGAAAGATCTTAAGACTCTAGGGTTACTACTAAAGTTTTCTAACTATTGCTTTAGTGATTGTACTCGTCCCTTTCGAATGTACCTTACAACTCCAACGACAGTGCTACCTACTCCTTAATAGTATGATAACACTGTCTAAAGGAAATAAAACGAACAATCTTTTTTCGAGTAGGTAGAATCTTAAGTACTTGCTCAATAAAAACTTTTCACACCAACACCTTTCAAAACAAATTTTCAAAACAAACTTCGGCACACCCTTGAGGACTGATATAAGGGTTATCACGAAGTAAAAAATTTTCAAGACAAACACACACAAGCAATCTGAAAAATGAGCAAGTACCTAAGAGCCCGTAGATAACTACGGATAGAAAGGGTGCTAACACCTTCCCTTTCTATAATCTACCCCCCGTACTCAGAATATCTCGAAAAAAGGTTTT
Organism: Vicia faba; assembly: GCA_948472305.1. NCBI lineage: Eukaryota > Viridiplantae > Streptophyta > Magnoliopsida > Fabales > Fabaceae > Vicia > Vicia faba. The sequence continues at coordinate 120,005 of CATIWC010001521.1, read as the reverse complement.
TTCTGTTTTTTCTTTTTCCATGATTGGATGAAATAAAAGTCGGTGGCGACTCTTGCTTACCGCGACATTTTGCGAACAAAAACGCAAAACGCAAGCCAGTAAAAACAGTCGGTTCTACCACCGTATCACAGAACTGGGGACTATGCTAGGGAAGTAAATAAGTGGAGTATACCTTAGGATCTAGGTCATTAAATTGCTTATCTTGATTGCTTTACTCTTGAGGGTTTGTTTGGGGTTACTATAGATCCTACACCCGGATCTGGGGGCACTCATTAGGTAAACATCAATAGATCATGGAGACTGTATGGCATAAACCGATATGGTTTAAGTGATGGTTGTGTTGGTGTGGCACTCTGGTTGGTACCAGTATCTTTCGTAGGTAAACAAGGAGAATACGGGGCCACCGCGTGGTGTCGTGAAGAACTAACAGACCTTAGAACCTTAGTTGAAAAAACTTGGCCATTAGAAAGTAGTGAGATAGCCGGCCTCGGTGTAGAGCTGAGAACTGGTTGATACTCGATGCTACACTCATTGAGATCAGACTTTCAGGATATTTTGGCCGCAAGAAAATATTGAGAGCTGAAACAATGCCCGATAAAGGATGGTCATTAATATTGAGAATCTCTAGAACCCGATTACTTTTTAGGACAGGTTTGAACTAACTAAACTTCAAGAGGGTACTACCTTTAACCTCATGCAAGCCTTAAACCTAAGGACTTGGTGTGACTTGACTGTGTTTGCTATACTTGTGTTTGATATACATGTCGTTTATCATGACATCATGCATCATAACATGGCATCCATTCTTATTGCACTAACCATTTCAAAGACCAAGGGAATTTATCTTTGTTCTGTTTTGCAGATCATGGCTTTTGTTCGTAGAAACACTATCTAAATCAGCTTTGTGAAGATATCTTCCCAACTCAAAGAGATATCATCAAGGGTTTCTGAAACTTCTGCGTTCACTTAGAGACATGGTTAACTTCTCAACCTGGTTACTTCAAACTTTGATGAAAAGATGATGAGTGTACTCTTTTAGTTCTTTGATCCCAAGCACCACTGCTTCACCTTTCCAGACTATCAGTTGGTGCCTACCTTGGAAGAATTCTCTCAGCTATTGGATATACTCGTTCTTGAATAGTTACCCTTCATAGGTCTAGAAGAAGTTCCTAAGCCAGAAGTCATTGCCTCAGCTTTACATCTAAAACGGGCCGACATGGTATCCAATTAGGAAACGAGAAGCGGAGTCAAGGGTTTTCTAGCTAAGTTCCTGATAGATAAAGCCCAACTGTTTTGGGATGATATGTATTTTCAGGCTTTTGAGGAGGTCTTGGCTCTTCTTATCTATAGTTTAGTTCTCTTCCCTAATCTGGACTCATCCATAGATGTGAATGCTATCAAGATCTTTCTCTCTCACAATCCTGTGCCTACCTTGCTCGGAGATATTTTGCACACTCTCCATACTCATACCATGAGGAGGAGAGGGATTCTTATGTGATGTACGCCATTGCCGTCGAGGTGGTTTATTTCTCACCTCCATAAGTCCATACTGAAGAAGGAAGAAGGTTTGGGTTGGTCGAAAAGGATAATGTCACTCGCTCATACGGATATTATTTGGTGTACTCGATCTATGGAAAACATTGCTATTATTGACCACTGCAGAGAGAACCCTAATGTCCCACTGCTTAGTATCAGAGGGGGTATAACCTACAATCCTTGTTTAGCTCTACGAAAATTGGGTTACGCTCGAAGGGATGGTCCCCATGAATTTCTTATCGAGGGCATTGTATTTAACTATGAGGATGATATTCAAGAGTATCGCCAGAGGTTCATACGAGCTTAGGGCATGGTAAACAGATCGGGCGTCAGGGCTTTTGGGCCAAAGACTTCCATTCCTATGGAACCTTACCTACAATGGGTACGAGCTCGTGCCCAGCAGCTTATGATGCCCTATGTGGCTGTGTTGCCAGTGATTGTGGAACCCACTACAGAGGAGGGTATTCCTTACACAGTTCTCTATCCTTATATGCACACTGATCTTGGATAATTACAGAGGTCTTGGATTCAGTTGATGAAGGAGCGAGATACTTACAGGGATTAATTTCATGCTCAGGAGAGGAAGGTTTTAGAGCTCACAAAGCAACTCCATGAAGAAAAAGGGCTCAATGACTATCTCGGCACAAAGAGGAAGCATCCATAGGATTTTTGATGTCTTTTATAGTTTTAGATTTGTTTTTAATTGTAACGCCTAAAAGGCATTTGAACTTCAAATTCAGCTAATAAAGTTTTTGTTTATTTTGGTTTGCAAATTTAAATTTCTCGAAGTCTTTGAAATCATTGCATGCGCATACCATTATCATACACATCATTACAGGTACCATTACAGGTTTCTCATCTCCTTTGCTGTTTATTTCAGTAGAAATGTCTTTCGAACAAAGCATTAAGGACCTACATGCACAGAACGCCCAATTCCAATAAATGTTCATTAGTCTGGCAAAGGGGCAGGAGGATCTGAAAGCCCTCGTTCTAAAAGAGAAGAAGAAAAAGAAGAAGGTTGTTGGTATTCTGAACATGGGCCGAAGGTTTGGAGAGCGGTTGAAGCGACAGGTCGACCTAACCTCTTCATCTAAGGAAAGGGAGAATCAATAAGAAGAGAAAGACCTTAGTGATGTAGTGTCTGACAATGATACTGATTATAATGATGAGCAATATCCTTCTGCTGAGGATAGATACAAATAGTTGGAAGATCGCCTGAGTGCCATGGAAGTTCAGAGGATGCTTGGATTGGATTTTGAAGAATTGGGTTTGGTGTCGGGAATGGTCATCTCGCAGAAGTTCAAAGCTCCAGTTTTTGCCAAGTATGATGGGGTGTCCTGCCTAAAGCTCCATCTCTGCTCTTACGTCAGGAAGATTCAGCCCCATACCGCTGATAGAAATTTGTGAGTGCATTTCTTTCAAGATAGTCTGTCAGGGACTCAGCTTGAATGGTTCTACCAGCTAGAGGGAACAAATGTCCGAAACTGGGAAGATCTGGCTGCTGTTTTCTACAAGCAATATCAGTACAATGCCGACCTTGCTCCCACTCGTACTCAACTCTAGAGTATGTCCATGGGCGCAAGTGAAGGTTTTAAATATTATGATAAAAAATGGAGATACTTGGCTGGGAGAGTCCAACCCCCGTTGTTCGATCGGGAGTCGGTTGATATGTTTCTAGGGACGCTATCTGGTCGATTTTTCAATCATTTGATCGGCGAATCATCAGCTGGTTTCACTGAGTTGATCCTAACCGGGGAAAGAGTAGAAGCTGGGATTTAAAGCGAAAAAATACAGAAGGATTCCTCTTCAAGTTCAGTAAAGAAGCCTTTTGCTGTCAACAAGGAAGCCGGTGCAATTTACAGCCCGAGGGGTCAGAACAGGGCTGAACAATGTCAGACAGTAAGTGTCGTGATAATACCTAGACCTGCAGTTGCTCCACAATGCAACAATCAACAAAGGGTAGAAAGACCACAACGGAAGTTTACCCGCATCAACATGACATTGGCTGAAGTTCTACCTCACCTAATGAGATCCAACTTGGTAACCTTGAGAGAGGCTCCCAAGAATCCAAAACTACATCTCCCCGATATAATCTGGATGCCCGGTGTTCTTATCATTCTGAGAGTCCTGGCCATGATACAAATGATTTCTGGGCTATGAGGAATAAGATACAAGACTTGATTGAAGCCAAGGAAATAGATTTTGATGCTCCGGAGAAGCCAAATGTCATAACTGCTCCTATGCCTAAGCACGGCCGCGGAGTCAATGCTATTGATACTGATTTGTTTGTTACCTTTGTTGATGAAGTGTCTACTCCTCTCATGACTGTCAAGAAGAATTTGCTGTTAGCTGGTTTATTTCCGGGTTATGGTGAAGATTGCCACATGTGTTTGTTTCTCCCTTCTGGTTGCCGTTTGCTGAAGTTAGGTTTTCAACGCCTGATAGATAGCAAAGAGATTTTGTTCATGAAAACTATGATTCCTGTTGTTCCAGTTGAAGACATTTCCATTATAACCATTTCCGCCAATCCTTCCAAGGTTTCCTCGAGAAGACCTGTTAGGATTACATCTGCTCAAAGAATTGCTCCGCTAATAATCATTGTTCCTCGTCCTGTCTCGTATGTCTCAGACAAAGCTGTCCCATGGCATTATGGTGCCGATGTGTACTATCATGGCATCAAACAAGATCTGAAAGATGAAGAGGCTGGTCCTGATATTGATAATATTGCCGGAACTAGCAAAATCACCCGAAGAGGAAGGGTCTTCTCTCCCGAGATTTCCCCGAAGACTATTAACAAGCCTATTGTCATTCTGTTTGCCATTCTCGCTAGTACATCCACTGCTATTCCTGTTCTTACTCCGGTTATTACTCCTGTTGGCGAATCGTCTGATACCCGCGGCAAGGAAATTTTAGGTGAGCCTGCCCGGACGGAGGCGCCTAAGAAAGTTGTTATGGAAGCCTCTAAGAAAGAAATGGAAGAAATACTGAAAACCATTAAGAAGAGTGACTACAATGTGGTTGAGCAGCTGGGGCAGACCCCATCGAAGATATCCATGTTGTCTTTGCTGTTATGCTCTGAGGCCCATGCGAAGGCTTTGATTGCATTCCTCAAAACTGTGCATATGCCACAAGAGACTTCAGTTGATCAGTTCAAAGATTGTGTGGCCATCCTGACTATTGATAATGGGCTAGGTTTTTCAGATAAGGATTTGACACCAAAGGGAAGGAAGCATAATGATGCTCTACATGTCTCGATTGAATGCAGGGGCACCATTATGGCTCATGTGCTGGTAGATACTGGGTCTTCACTGAATGTTTTACCGAAGAAGGCGTTGGACCGGTTGGATTGCGAGGGTTTGACTCTAAAGCCTAGTAAAATTGTGGTAAGGGCTTTTGACGGATCAAAGAGAATGGTGCACGGGGAGGTGGACATCCCTGTCAAAGTAGGTTCTCAGACTTTTGGGTCCACCTTCTATGTGATGGATATCAGGCTGTCGTATTATTATTTGTTGGGTCGTCCTTGGATCTATGAGGCTGGGGCAGTTACTTCCACACTCCACCAAATGCTGAAGTATCCGGTGAAAGGAAAGATTGTCAGAGTGCGGGATGAAGAGGAATATATGGTGAGCCACCTCAATTCCTTCCGGTATGCAGAGATGGATGGGGAATTCATCGAAACTCCTTGTCAGAATTTTGAAGAGGTCCCTCAGATCTTGGCATCGACTGAAACTACTACCAACAAACCTCCTTTGAAGATGGCCTCTCTCAAGGACGCCAGGGTCGTGGTTGAATAAGGTTAGTGTGCCAATTGGGGTTAGCTCCCTTATTTCACTCATAAAATTGACAAATTTGGTTTGGGCTTTACTACAGGGGCTCAAAGGGCTGTTCGGCGCGCTCGGGCTGGAGGACTTCCCCTACGCATCAGCAATCGTGGGATTAATGCCATTGAAGACAGTGAAGAGGACTCAGACATTGACAACTGGATCTACCCAACTACCAACAGTGGACCGAGTAACTAGACAGCTAGGGACTTCATACATGTTTCTTTTATTCCGCAGTAATTGACTTATTTATTTTAAGATTTGTAATAAACAATTCGAAACTTTACGGCCCGGTGCCTTGCCTGGGGCACCTTGGCTTTGCTTGTGAGGGCTATTATTTGTCATTTCATAATCATTAATAAAGCATTGGACGTTTCTTGCATACAAATTTTGCGCTCTCTATTTTTATTTCCTGCTTTCACTTTATCAAAACAGCTATTCTCTTACACACACTCACGTATCATAATGCAGATCCATATCCACTCTGGATCCTATTGATAACATCTCTGCTATTGCCAATTATGACTTCAAAAATCCGATCAACCAAGCCGAGGATGAAGGTGAGGATGATTGTGAGGTGCCTGTAGAACTTGCTAGACTACTACAGCAGGAAGAAAGGGCCATACAACCCCATGAAGAGCCGGTTGAGACAGTGAACTTGGGTACTGAGGAAGACAGAAAAGAGGTTAAAATAGGTGCAAATCTGGAGCTTAGCGTCAAATAGAGGTTGATACAGATGCTGCACGACTATGTTGAAATCTTCGCCTGGTCCTATGAAGACATGCCTGGTTTGGACACTGATATTGTGGTACATCGTCTTCCGACTAAAGAAGACTATCCTCCGGTTAAACAGAAGGTCCGTCGTATGCACCCTGAAATGTCAGAAAAGATCAAGGCAGAGGTCATGAAACAGTTTGATGCAGGATTCTTAGTTATCACTTCGTATCCACAGTGGGTTGCTAACGTTGTTCCGGTACCTAAGAAGGATGGTAAGGTACAGATGTGTGTTGACTACAGAGATCTGAATAGGGCAAGCCTCAAATATGACTTCCCACTTCCTCACATCGATGCTCTGGTCGACAACACCGTGCAACACAAAATATTCTCCTTCATGGATGGTTTCTCTGGTTATAACCAAATCAAGATGGCTCCTAAAGACATGGAGAAGACAACCTTCGTTACACGGTGGGGCACCTTCTGCTACAAAGTGATGCCTTTCGGGTTGAAGAACGATGGGGCAACTTATCAGCGCGCCATGGTCGCTCTGTTCCATGATATGATTCACCACGAGATCGAGGTCTATGTTGATGACATGATAGCCAGGCCTCAGACTGAGGAAGAGCACCTTGATCATCTCCAGAAATTTTTTGACAGGTTGAAGACATACAAGCTGAGGTTGAATCCGAACAAGTGTACCTTCAGGGTAAGGTCAGGTAAGCTTCTGGGTTTCATTGTCAGTGACGAGGGTATTCAGGTAGACTTGCCAAAGTAAAAGCTATACAAGAGATGCTGGTTCCCCGCATAGAAAAGGAAGTTAGAGGTTTCTTGGGACGCCTGAATTATATCGCCAGGTTCATTTCACATTTGACTACTACTTGTGAGCCAATCTTCAAGCATCTGAAGAAAGATCAAGTGGTAAAGTGGAATGATGAATGTCATACCGCTTTTGAAAGAATCAAGGAATACCTTCAAGAACCACCAATTCTAATGCCTCCAGTTGAAGGAAGACCTTTGATATTATACTTGACAGTGTTGGACAATTCAATGGGGTGTGTGCTGGGGCAACATGACGAGTCTGGTCAAAAAGAGCATGCCATTTATTACCTTAGCAAAAAGTTAAACGACTGTAAGACCCGATACTCATTGCTCGAGAAAACTTATTGCGCTTTGGCATGGGCTGCTCGCCGACTAAGGCAGTATATGTTGACTCACACTACCTTGTTGATATCAAAGATGGATCCAATCAAGTATATTTTCGAAAAGTCCGCTCTCTCCGGAAGGATAGCAAGGTGGCAGATGATCTTAACCGAATACGACATACAATATACAACCCAAAAAGCTATAAAGGGGGTGTATTGGATGATCATTTGGCTCATCAGGCCGTGTGTGATACGGTGGGAGAACTGACTTGAGGGTTTTGCATTTTATCACAAATGTTGCATTTAGCAAGAGTCTCCACCGACTTTTGTTTTATCCAAAAGGAAAGGTGAAAAAGCACAGGAAAAATATTTGAGATTGTTTCTTGAGTTCAGGGGGTAGATTATGAAAAGGGAAGGTATTAGCACTCTTTTCATCCATGGTTATCCATGGGCTCTTAGTTACTTGCTAGATCACTTGCTTTTTGTTTTGAAATTGTACTTTATGTGGTTTAGAAAGTATTTTGTAAAAGAGGCCATTTTTTAGGTAATCTTTGTAATTATTCTCGTTCGTAAGAATGTATACAAAGATGTTTGTCTTTTTGAAAATGTTTTCAATGTTTATAAGATGTTTGGAAATGTGTGTGTGTTTGTTTTTGAAAATAGCAAGGATAGTTGTTTGAAAATAGAGCAAGTAACTAGAAGTAATCTACCTACTCAAATGTCTTTCTTGTGCATTTTCTATTCCTTTGACATTGTTGTCTTACCATTGATTTGGTAGGCAACCTTATCTTTGGATGTAAACGGGACGGGTGTGGGTCGTCGTATAACCATGATTAGCCATGTTGTGAAGTATCTTAGCATTTTTTTGAGGGACCAAGATCATTTTGTAAGGAAACTTTCAATAACGTCATCGAGGGACTATGATCTTACACTTGTTTGTTTTTTGCCAAGATACTTCGCATGCGTAATATGGCTATTTTTGTATAAGGCAACCAAGTGGAGAAACCCTAAGGATGCTTGTGTGCAAGTGTGTTACTTTCATGCTTGATTTTGTCTTGGATTAGGGTTTTCTATTTGATTTGTTTTTATCTTGCCATACAAACCGTAATTATTAGCATGGTATATAAAAGCGGTAAATTGCGTAATTTAAAGATTACTACGCTATTACAACATTTTGTGAGAGGGGGAAATACAAATTATGAATGGGGATTTACAAGAAAGTAAAAACCCTAATTATCTATTACAACCATATCGAATTTATCGACTGTACAAAGAAACGAATGTAAATACAATGTGTAAGAAGTGAAATGATTACAATGTACAAGTATGAATGAACAAGGCCATGGATGTTGTTTGGACTTTAATTAACTTAGGAGAAAAAAAAAATAATTAATTAAAAAAGAATATTAGAATTAAGTTAGCAAAAGAAACTAGTTTAAAGAAACAAATTTCTAAATAAATAAAAATCACAAACCTAATCTAATTATTTAATTAATTTAAAAAAAAAAGAATTTTAACAAGAAAATAATTTAATCTATTAAACAAACATGAATATATATATATATATATATATATATATATATATATATATATATATATATATATATATATATATATATATATATATATATATATATATATATATATATATATATATATATATATATATATATATATATATATATATATATATATATATATATATATATATATATATAATATTTTTGAGATTTTTTTATTTACAAAAAATAAATATTGTTATAATATTAATAATAGTAATTAAAAAAGATAAATAAAAATAAAATATATAAAATAGGTTAAGGGGGTTAATAATTAAAAGGGGTGTTTGGAGAAAGAAATTAAAAAAACTATTGGGCTTTCAGCCCACAACAATTATGGTCAAAAATCTGATTTTTTTTTTACAAAGGGGATGGGGGGTGTAGCGAAACTAAGGGGGTTGGGCTCAGTAATTTTGCTTTGGGCCTTAAGGAGAACGCCCAGTTGTTTTAACAAAACAACCAGACAATGAGACAACGTCTCATTTGGGCCAAAATATTTCTCTCTCTTCCTTCTGATACTCTCACTCTCTCTCGTCCTCTCCTCCTTTGAGTGTTTGGCCGGAAATTGCCCTAGCGGCGGTGGACGGTGGTTCTTACGGCGGCGATGCTTCAACATCAATATTTTTTACTTATCTAGGTCCTTTTCTTCTTACTGAACACTAATCTCATTCTCGTTTTTACAGATCGTGACAAGATTCACGTAGATCTTAAAGGGGATGGACGGAACCCTAACTGCTCTGATTTGCTTTTTTTCTGTGTGATTACGGTGAGACCTTTCCTTATCTCTCTTTCTTACAAAACTATGAAGGGATTAGGTTTTTTTTTTGGAAAATGATGATGAAAGTTTTTAGGGTTTTGTATCTTGCATGCGATTCTGGCTTTGTATATTTTGTATAAAAAAGAACTTGAAATGACTTTGGAGGTTTTGTTTGTGTGATGGCTCGGTTTCTTTTTGTATTGAACAAATTTTTGTTTTTTTTTATTGATTATGCCTTGGATCAGTTTGTTGGAAAAATAATTGAAAGAGGGTTAGGGCATGATTTGTGTATGTTCTTTTTTCTGGAAAAATTGGAAAGGGTTATGGCACTGTGTTTTTTTTCTTTGATATCAAAAGAAAATGTTTATTCTGTATATTTGGGGAAAAAATGATGTTTTGGCCTTTTGAAATAATGAGGTTTAATGATTGTTTGGGGTTTGGAATCTCTGTATGTTGTTGTTTTTTTCTATAAAAACTAAAAAGAAGATGATGTTATTGTTGATCCTTTTTTTTTAAAAGATGAATGATGATCGCTTTGGGTTTCTGTTTTCTTATAGATACTTAGATGGACTGTGGGATGGGTTCTATAATTTATTGACCTTAAACTAATATTTTGTAAAAGAATGCTAAGAAAAATTTGCACATAGTTTATATATTTCTATGAAAAGGATTTTGGAAATAGTTTGAGAAATTACCTTTTACTTGGTTGCTGTATTTGGTATCATATGGCTTGCTGACAGTGATCCTTGAGGGTCTTTGAGTGTGATGAAGACAGTGGCTGGATTTTTGATCTTTTTTGTGTATTCTTCTTGCTGGCTCCAAAAAATTCTCTTTCTTGCACACTATTATTGCCCTTTTATATTGGTTGAAATAGTGATAAAATATTGCTGGCTTTGTTGCTTGTACTGGTTTTTTTTTATAAATCAACTTTGCTAATTGAATTTTCTTGTTTGAAGTTGGTACAATGCCTGTTGTACTGACTTTTCTTTTTCTGTACTTTGTTGTATATTTTCTGACTTTGGTTTCTCTTGTGATCCAAGACTTAAATGCTTGGGATTTTGTACAGTCAGCCCCCCCTCTTTTGAGTTTGCTGACTATGTGACTTTCTGTATTTTGTCACTTGTGGACTTTTGTTATGAACCAAATTTTGCTTTGAGATTTATGGTAAAGTACCCTGGCCTATGACATGACTTTACAAATTTTGAGTCTCTTTGATTGTTGATTGCACTGGTTTTCTGATTATAAACAACATGAAGCTTCTCTTGTTTGGTTGTGAAAATATGATGACAACTGATTTTCTTTAACTTTTGTGAACCAATTGTTAGGTTTTGCAGAAGATTACTTCTAGCCAATGATGGAATTAAGGCTCCTACTGTTCTGTGTTGTCTTGCTTATGAATCAAGTCTTGTGATTTGCAATGTTTTCTTTTCTTTTAGGCCTATGATAGGATATTACTTTGAGGCTTTACTTTGTGGCTTTACAAGTTAGCTTTGCTGACTTATGGTGTGAATTCTATTCGAGCTTGAAATCTGTTGGGCTGGGATATTGTTTTACTTTTGCACCTTCTAAACTAATCCATTGTGAACCAATTTATTTGTGATTTGCAATTTTTCAGGCCTATGATTAACTTCTTAGTATAAGGCTGTTTTGAGTACAAGAATATGACTTAAAAACTTTTCTAATTCCAGTAACCAAACCCTCATGATGATTTAGAATAGCTTATTTGCAAATTTGAATTTGTTTGATCACTGATTTTTTTCTGTTTTGTTTTAGGTAAAGGTAATGAAGAATAGAGGAACATGGCAAGAAGACTGTGGCAAGACTTGAAAACACTTGAAGGCTAGGAACATGAAGACTTTGCATTTTATCTTGTAATAGAAACATAGGGAAAAAAAGATATATTGGACCTCTTTCTTTATTTGATTTTTTTGAATTTGTAATAAACAAACTAATTTCGAGGAATGTATAACTTTAATTTTGAGAATGATATCACAAAATTTGCAAAAGTTGTGTGCTCTAAATGAAAGAAATTGGAAATGAAAAATGACATGGGCCTTTTTTTTTAAAAATTGCAACTCTTAAAACTTGGAACAAAAAATGATGAATTCTTTTTTTTTTAAAGAGTGTGTTAGAACTTAAGATAAGGACTAATTGATTTATCTAAAAAAGAAAAGGTGCTTGAAGACCATTCTCATCTTTCTTCCATATATCAAAACAAAGTGCTTTGAATCCTTTTGATCTTTCATCTCAAAACCTCACCTTTCAAAAAAGAAATGATATCCAAAGAAACTTGCATGAGAGGTAATAGAACTGGCCATGTAAACATTGCAACCTCGTAAATTTAAGACCAAAAAAGAAAAGAAAATGTAAACCAAATTCCCAAACCTAGCATGCACTTGAGCAATCTTGAGAATCCATTGTGATACTTGAAAGTCATATGAAGCATTGATAGTCCAAAAATCCTTGTGTAATCCCAAACCCTAATTTTGGGTCATCAGGGCATGATGAGATGTCTTGAGCTGGTCAAACCCTAATCTATTCTTGAGTCAAAGAGATCTTGTGAGAAAATCTTGATAAATGAGAGGGCAAATTTTAGGGTACAACACCGTGGATGACTATCAGTCCATGAATTTTGAGTTCCCGGATGAGAATATCATGTTGGTGACTGACTACGAAGAACCTGGACCGGATGAAGGACCTGAAGAGGGATCCCAATGGTCTATGTATTTTGATGGAGCCTCGAACGCACTGGGTAACAGCATTGGCGTTGTGATCATATCTTCGAAAGGCTGTCATACTCCGTTCACCGCCCGATTATGTTTCAACTGCACCAACAACATGGCGGAGTATGAAGCGTGTATCATGGGTCTTCGAGCTGCTATTGACCTGAGGATTAAGTTCTTGAGTGTATTCGGGGATTAAGCTCTGGTGATAAGTCAGATCAAAGGCGAGTGGGATACGAAGCACTCGAATCTCATTCCTTACAAAGAATATGTACTGACATTGCTCTCACACTTTGAGGAGGTAACCTTCGAGCATTTACCACGAGAGGAGAACCAGTTGGCAGACGCGCTAGCTACCATGTCTTCTATGTTCAAGGTTAGGTGGGACAATGAGGCTACCCAAATTACCATTGAAAGGTTGGATGAACCAGCGCACTGCTATGAGATCGACACCGAAGAAGAGGCAGACAAACCCTGGTTTCACGAAGTCAAAAGGTATCTCGAGGCTCAGGAGTATCCTGAAGGGGCATCTGTGATCGGTGGGAATAGAACTGACTGTTTTTTAGCTGGTTTCGCGAAATGTCGCGGTAAGCAAGAGTCGCCACCGTCTTTTATTTTCTCCAACATGGACAGGACAAAAGCACATCAAAATTCCTTATGAGATTGTCTCTCGGTTCGGGAGGTAGATTTATAGAAAGGGAAGGTGTTAGCACCCTTTCTATCCATGGTTATCCATGGGCTCTTAGGTACTTGCTCTTATGTTTTCAAAATGATGTTTTCTTTTCAAAATGTGAGTGGGTTTGAAAAAGTTTCATTGAAAGATTTCTGAATGACTCTTGTATTTGTCCTCAAGAGTGTTTGAAAAATTTGTTTTGAAAGCTTTTGAAAGTGTCAGTGTGAAAAAGATTTTTGATTTGTTTTTGAAGAGAGCAAGTACCCATGAGTCATCTACCTACCCTAAGGAATTAAGCTGTGTAAGTGTCCTTTAGATAGTGCTATCCCACCATTGAGAGGTAGGTAGCACCATCGTTGGAGGTGTTCGGGTCAATTCGATTTTAGGGACAGTGTGGTCACCGAAGCAACAATTAGGACACCTTAGAAGTAACCCTAATGTCCTAGATCCTTTTTAATTCGAGGCAACCGTTTCGAGGCAACTGTTTCGAGGCAACTGGATCTTAGACATAAGAGCGACTGCTAAAACGTCCTATACTTGACGACCACGTTTCGAAAGCAACGAGTGAGGCGTACCCTAGAAGTGGTGGGTGCATTGTGTGTTGTATTCAGTTAATGTTTGTCTTTGTAATTAGTGAGCTACGAGTTGTTTTTATTTACATACATTCTTTCATGTAAGTTTAGCAGTTAAGGGGGTGCAAAAAGTAAATTACGGAAACATAAATCCTACGCTATTACAAGGCGCGGGTCTATACATCGCCAAAATTACAAAGACCCGTTTTTGGTAAATAAGTACGGAAAGTAAATAAAAACAGCAAAATTCCTAATTACTATTACATCCGGAGGCAGTTACATAATAATAAAAAATAAGAATTAAAACTAAAATGTGCGCGAAAGAAAGAATCGGAAATGTTCTAAGGGTTTTGACCCTTCTAAGAAAAGAAATTGATTTTTTTGGTCTTTTTGTAATTAAAATGAAATTAAAACTAACTAATGACTAATTAATTAATTTAATTAAAAGGAAATATATTTTTGTGTTTTTTATGTTTTTTTATGGAATAAAATAAAAAGAAATAAAACTAAAAGTTAATTTTCCCTAATTCTAAATCTATTTTAATTATTAAGAAAAGAAATTGAAATTACCTAATTAAACTAATTCAATTATTATTTATTTACAAAATAAAATAATAACAATAATAATAATAATAATAATAATAATGATGTTAATTCTTTTTGATTTTTTTATGAAAATGTTAATTGATTAATTGTTAATAATAAAAATAATTGAAAGGTTAGAAATTAAATTGGAAAATAAAAAAAGAATAGAAAAGAATAAACTAAATGGAATGGGGTATTGGGCCAGGAAGGAGGGTGCATTGTTGGATTGAAATTTGAGGCCCATTGAACAAGCCACGTTTGACCTTTAGACCTGCATCCATGGACACTTGGCTTGCGCTTGGAGGAGGTGTATGATGGAAGTTATTTGAGGATCTGCACAAGAACACGTTGAGAAAAATAATATTGGAAATTATGGGGGACCTGGGAATCGAACCCAGGTCCCAGTGGTGAACCAACACATCACCAACCACTGCATCACTTTGGTGCGTTTGTTAGTAACATAGAAAACAAATGTTATATAAAACAAAAGCGTTATATGCTGGAAATAAGAAAACGCGCGCGCCCAGTTTGAACTGACCACTCCCTGCTTGCCACACCATCGTCTTCAAGCTTTTCCTACAACATAAAGAACACATAGCGGGGGTTTTAAACCCCTATAAAATACCAGCATTATAAAAATATCGATTAGCCTCTCATACAATATAAAAAGGGCGCGAGTATCTCATTCGATTCGTCTTGTCCCTCTCAATTCAACCATGGGTGTCCTGAAGGCCAATTTTTCTGTATGTGAGAAACCCCAATTCCAAAAGCTCTAAAAACCTAGAAGTCGCTAATGGTGGATTCTTATTCAGGGCACTACAACCAAATTGGGTTAAGCCAAAAGCTTCAGAACATCCCTATTAGCATAAATCAATTCAAAAGAAAGGTTAAAAACACGTGAATGATGATATGTAATTTTGAAAAATAACTCAAACTGTGTGAGTTGTGTGCTTTGATTCTGATGGTGTTAGGCCTCGTTCTTGATTGCAATGGCTTCCTGGAAGGGTCAGGAGTGTGTTTGGATCAACAAGGAAGCTTGAATTGGGTTGGAAGATGGTTTTCAGTTTGTGATTTTTCTCTTGAAAATTGGAAATTGCTTATGCTGTTTTAGAATGCTCTAGGTCGTGAATTCTATTGGGAATGCTTGCACCTCTGTATATGAATGAGTATCAATCAGAATTATGGTCATTGAAGCCTTGCAATTATGTTCTTGATTTTGCCATGAACACCATTTAAACAACTTGCCATTTTTGTGTCAAATTTGAATTTCTTGCTTGGAATAGGCCTTGCACGAATTTGGAAGGTGAATGATGGTGTATCAAAGCAATTCAACACAAAATATATCCCTTAATTGATTTTCTTGATTTTCATTTGAATTTTAAAGATTTAAAATGAATTAAATCAAATAAAATTAAATAAAAATGGGAAAATTAATTTTTAATCTTGAAATAAATTGTGGGACACGTGGGAGGCATGGCCAAGCTGAAACAAGTGGAAAAAGTGGGCCCCTTTTGTCAAAAATGAAGTTTCAAGGATAGTTGACTTTGGCCATTTCACAAAAATTTCCCAACTTCTCCAATGCATATCTTGCTCAATTTTGAAGCTATGAACATGTTCTTGGACATTTTGGAAAGGTCTTGAAGTCCTCTAACCAATTTCTTTGGTCCCATGTCGTTTTGATTTACCAATCTCAAGTTATGGTCTTTGACCTAAAGTGCCTTTTTGTTGACTTTTGAAAATGACCTATAATGTTGAAATTGATAACTTTTTGTGAGAGCATTTCTTAGACTTGGAATATGAAGATGAGTTGTAGGAAATGTCTTCCCCTTCAATATGAGCATTGGATGGGAGTTTTCTGATGAACCATGAAAAAGTTATGCCTTGGTCAAGTTACAGTTGACTTCTCAACTGTCCAAAAATAGAAACTTTTGACACCTTGATGATTTTTGAGCCATTCTTGTGAAATCATGATCAAGACTTGATCAAATGATGATTGTGGCTTCAAAATATTATGTTGACCAAAAATTTTGACTTTTGACTGACAAATGACCATTTTGCCCCTGCAGTTGACTATGGAGCAATTAGGGTTTTTGACTGTGCAACTTGACCTTGTGAGCCTTGAAACTTGACATGTAGGTGCTTGACAATGTGTATGAGCATATGGGACTTGATTGAGCCCTTGAAAACCTCAACTTCCTTGCAAGAACCAAAACCCTAATTTGACTGGCTTAGGAGAGTGGTTGATTGTGTAGCCCTTGAGTAGACTTTAAGCCATTTGAGGTTATGCTTGTCAAAACTTTGAAGAATATGGGAGGGCAAATTTTGGGGTACAAAAGTTTCCCCTGTTCAATCTTCTTAGACCTGAGGATGTAGATTGGCTTGTGTGCCTTTCGTGATCCGAGGGTGGAAGATGATTGAACAATAGAGTGCCCAGAAATTTGCACTCACATAGTTGAGTGTTAACGGTGTGATGGCGGGAATGGGCTTACAGATTCCATTTGGAGGGATGATGGATAGGAGGATGGGCTTATAGATGCCATCTGGAGATGTGACAGAACCTTGTCGGGAATGGGCTTATGAATGCCATTTGGAGACTGTTGGTATGTGGATGGGCTTATAGATGCCATCTAGGTGTCGATCGCGTAAGAGATTCCTTAGCGAGAACTTGTGTACCTGAGAAAGAAAGATAATTACCTGGCCTGTTACAGGGGTTGATCTTCAAACTCTTTATGTAGATGTGCCATGGCTGGATACAGGAATCAGATCTTCAAACTCTTCAGACGTGCCCTGGCAGGATACAAGAATCGAGTCCGGAAAATAGTCGTCAACAGATACATCCTGGCAGGATACAGGAATCGGATCTTCAAACTCTTCAGACGTGCCCTGGCAGGATACAGGAATCGATTCCAAAAAATAGTCGTCAACAAATACACCCTGGCAGGATACAGGAATCGGATCTTCAAACTCTTCAGACGTGCCCTGGCAGGATACATGAATCGAGTCCGGAAAATAGTCGTCAACAGATACGCCCTGGCTGGATACAGGAATCGGATCTTCAAACTCTTCAGACGTGCCCTGGCAGGATACAGGAATCGAGTCCGGAAAATAGTCGTCAACAGATACACCCTGGCAGGATACTGGAATCGGATCTTCAAACTCTTCAGACGTGCCCTGGCAGGATACAGGAATCGAGTCCGGAAAATAGTCGTCAACAGATACGCCCTGGCTGGATACAGGAATCAGATCTTCAAACTCTTCAGACGTGCCCTGGCAGGATACAGGAATCGAGTCCGGAAAATAGTCGTCAACAGATACGCCCTGGCTGGATACAGGAATCGGATCTTCAAACTCTTCAGACGTGCCCTGGCAGGATACAGGAATCGAGTCCGGAAAATTGTCGTTAACAGATACACCCTGGTAGGATACAGGAATCAGATCTTCAAACTCTTCAGACGTGCCCTGGCAGGATACAGGAATCGAGTCCGGATAATAGTCGTCAACAGATACACCCTGGCAGGATACAGGAATCGGATCTTCAAACTCTTCAGACGTGCCCTGGTAGGATACAGGAATCGAGTCCGGAAAATAGTCGTCAACAGATACACCCTGGCAGGATACAGGAATCGGATCTTCAAACTCTTCAGACGTGCCCTGGCAAGATACAGGAATCGAGTCCGGAAAATAGTCATCAACAGATACACCCTGGCAGGATACAGAAATCGGATCTTCAAACTCTTCAGACGTGCCCTGGCAGGATACAGGAATCGAGTCCGGAAAATAGTCGTCAACAGATACACCCTGGCAGGATACAGGAATCGGATCTTCAAACTCTTCAGACGTGTCCTGGCAGGATACAGGAATCGAGTCCGGAAAATAGTCGTCAACAGATACGCCCTGGCTGGATACAGGAATCAGATCTTCAAACTCTTCAGACGTGCCTTGGCAGGATACAGGAATCGAGTCCGGAAAATAGTCGTCAACAGATACGCCCTGGCAGGATACAGAAATCGGATCTTCAAACTCTTCAGACGTGCCCTGGCAGGATACAGGAATCGAGTCCGGAATTGATCGCTCACAGACATGCCCTGGCTAGGTACAGGTATCAAATCTGGAATTGCGACAGTTGATAGTAATTATCTTTGGATTGACCTTTTTCCTGAAAAGGTAAAACATCAGTTGTATGCAATGTCATGATGTATAAATTGCATGATGTCATGATGTTCTCAAAATAGACGAGATTGTGTGATATGATGCGTATGTGCACACATTGTGTATGTAAGCAAGATGTATGAAATGTGATATGTTTATGAATGTATTTTTGTCTAGGAAAGTAAATCCTTGACGGGTGCCGGGAAGTTAAATCCTGGGCTGATGTTGAAGAGTAGAGCTTTTTGTTTCCGCTGGGGATGATGGTTGCAAGAATAAACCGGTAGGAGAAGATGACTCCGTTGGGGAATAATCTTGTTGGAGAGATTACTCTGCGGGGCATTACTCTGTGGGAAGAGATACTTCGCTGAGTTTTGCTGATAACTCTGCTGGGGATTCTGTTGATAAGCTTTGTTGGGGATTTGATGAACTTCGCTGGGGGATAGGAAGAACTTCGCCGAGGACGATCTTTCTGTGGTTTTTAGCTGAGGATAACCCAGTTATAAGCTCTGGTGGAGCATAACCTTTGAATAAAGTCCGGGAGACGTGTTCGTACTTTGCAGGTGATAAGCTTCCAGAATCTGCTGGGGATAAGCTTCCTACTGGGGAGATTGATCCAACTCTCCTGGGGAGACTTTGAGACTGCACTGGGGAAGTGGCTCCGCTGGGGTGTCTAGTATACCGCCGGGGAACAATCTTAGAATAAGACTGCCGGGGATGCTTGCTGAGGAACATCTGTATACTCCACTGGGGAATATTGAGATTTTCTGGGGATACCCATCTTCCTTATGGCTGACAGTAGGCTAACTCTGCTTGGGGAGAGTGTTGACTTGCTGGAGATATTGTGCCTTTTCAGGGCTGATTGGGGACCAACTCTGTTGGAGGAGAGTATTGCTGATTGGTCTTACTCTGCGGGGAGTGGAGGTAACTTGGTCATGTTCTTCAGCTGAACTTGCCTTGGTACCTCGGTGGAAAGAGCAACCAGATCGCTTAGACAATTCTTATTGCCCCAGTTTCTGCGGGAGAAGATACCCGTGGAGGTGCTTGATGACTACCGACTGACAAATCTTCTTCTTGTAGGCAAGTGACGAGATGACGAGACATAGCCGTATGTTTTTTGATCCCTAAATTTTGCCTGGACCGCCCTTTCGGGTTTTCAGTCCACCGGGATACCCATTTTTGCCCAAGCCGCCTTTTCAGGTTTTCGACTTGCCGGGTGTACAGATTTTTTCATTTTCATCCCTTATTTTTGCCTAGGTGTGTCAACCTAGCGGGTCTTTGATTATGCGTAGTGTTTTTTCGACTATGTCCACGCTCTCAGAGTGCAGGGAGTTGTCAATATCGGTAGCATTATGTTGCTATACCACCAGAAGATGTTCGATCCTGCAAGATTCGTTGCTGAAATTCCTGCCCAATGCCCCAAGTGACTCAAATGGAGATCTGCCCCTAGCTGTTTGGCTTTTGATAGATTCTCTGAATCTTGACTTGACAGCCCCAAATGATAGACAATGATCATGCCGTTCCCCTTGGTTGGAAGTGTTTCTTCCACTTGAGATGACTCTTTTGTTGAGAAGATTTTTGTTCACAAGATATTCATCGTGCGAATTTCTCTGCTGTTCGAACAAATAATCATACGCAAACAATGTTATATTAGAAATGCAAAGCTTATGTCTGTCTTGAAGTTTTTTGAAAATGCCTTTTTTTTTCATAAAAACAAGTGAATTTTTTTTGTAAAATGTGATGTCAACCCGTTATTTTACCGCAAGCCTTAAGGAGTTAGGATACCTTTTGTAACAGTATGCTTTCGAACTAACCCGTGCTTCAGCTAGGACTTTTAAGGGTTATAACGTGGCCTGGTTCACGGTTTAAGAAACAAAGGATAAAGGCTCAAATTTTATTTGTACCCACCCGCTCTTCGTGATGTTCTTCAAACCTAAACTCAGCTGATCGTGCGTTAGACCTTGTTTGAGTCTTTGCTCTGATATTCCGGTGATGGTTCGGATGTTGACAATTTATTTTGAATAGGCAGTCATTTCCGTTTGGTTGAGGGTTTGTAGGACCTCTTTCTTTTTGATTTCGTTATCCCTGTTTTTTGCCTGAACTGTTTCTTTTGTGATTACAGTCAGCGGGATGCCCCAGTTTTGTAAGTCTCCTTCATAGGTTTTGACTTAATGGGCGTTTATTTTGAGGGATAATGACTGCCTGTCTTTATGATTATTTGGAAGCATCACTGTCTTTTATTTTGTAAGGACTTCTTTGATGCTGTTGATTATGCACTTGGATCAACTGAGAAGACTACCCTGCCCCAGGTTATGATTAAGGGTTTTAATTTTTTTGTGAAAAGCAAAACTCCTACTTCTTTGGCTCGAAGGGGTTGACGAGGGATTATCTTCCTTATAACTCCAGTGTTTAGGAATTGAAACAATGCCTGTACCTCATCAGCGGGGTCTGTTCAAAAGCATACTGTAAATTGTGGTATCGTTTTCGTCATCCTCTCTCAAGAGGCTTTGGAATTTTCAATCGAGAGTTGATCATCACAAAAAATATGAAAACAGTTTACATATAGCGAATGCGAATATATTGATTCAAAACAGACATATGCGATGCATTGATAAAGTAATAAAGTTTGCTATGACAATAATTGTTTGAACAATCAAAAGAAAATTACAACTTGAAAAATCTAATGAACAAAAGTCTTCTAATTTGAACTAGTCACTTCAAGTGATGAATCTTGCAGGGATAGTAGAAGAACTCAGCCTGGCCATCTTGGGTGAATTCCACTGCTCCTTCATCAATCAGATCCTGGATCTTGTTCTTCAGAGACCAGCAGTCGTTTGTGGCATGCCCCGGGCTGTCCAAATGATAAGCGCAGTGGGCGTTGGGGTTATACCTTGAAGGTGTCTTGTTGGGGTTCTTAGGAGGGTCCCTTAGAGTTACCAAATTCAACCTCAACAGATGTTGTAACGCTTGAGACAACGACGTGTTGAGCTTGGTGAATTGCCTCCTAGGCTTGTCTGGCTTGCTCTGATCAACCCGTTGCTCTGGGCGAGGTTGTGGTTGGACCTGTGAAGTGGTAGCAATTTGGAGAGGTCTAATCTTCACCATGCCAGACTCTTGTCCTCTCGGAAGCTGATCAATGACCTGATCCCTGACTTGGACTGTTTGCTTCATGTTGTGTTTGTCTTGATGAAGCTGACTGATTATGGCTTTCAACTCTTCTTGCTCCCGAGCCAAACTTTGGATAAGGGCCATCTGCCCCAGCATCTGAGTCCTCATTGCATCTACCTCAGCTTGCAGACGTTTCAGTTGTTCGTCCTTATCATCTTCGGGACTTTTCTTGGCCAAATTCCCCATGAGGAGTGTCCTCAACTCTTCCTGCCCCTTGGATAGGCTTAGGAAGATCTCCCTAAACTGAGTCTCTTGAGCATGAAGGCCCTGGTTATCTTGTTGGGAAGCCATTGCTGAAATAAACAGCGACGAAGGTAAGTGACCTGTAACAAGGGTACCTGTAATGCAATGATATGTATGATATGCATGCAATGTTTTCAAGGACCTCGCGGGGTAAACAAGAAGATTGTTAGAATTGGGATCTGATAGCTTGATTGAAGGAACTTCATGTTGTTGAGAGTCCTTCTTCAAGGGTCAAAGGCTCACCATATCCAGTGGGTCATAGCCCCTGACTCAAGTCATCAACCCGGCTAGAGGAAAATAAATCCCCTTTGCCCCTTGCTAGACATTTTGGTTCATCATGACCTGCATCACAAGCCCTTGAGATCCTTGAAATGGATTAGTCCTTATGCAGGATGCATGCAATGATATGATGTTATGCTATGCATGGAGTAATATGGATAAACCCTGTTATGAGTCCAGATTAAGGACTGTAAACAAAACCAGCAAGAAACTCAAGCGTCAGATAACAAGCATGCAAGTAGTCAAGTTTGAAGGCACACAAGTCACACATAAGACAACCCTTAGAGTTTAGGCCAGCATGGGGTCTAGGTATTACCCTCTTGAAGTTGGTGAGCTCAAAACCCGTCCTATCAAAAGTAACCGGGTTCTAAGGATCTCAATATCATTGGATTGTTTTCTGTGTTCATTGTTTCGATTTAGCCACTGAACTGGCGATCAAAATATTCCAAGAAAACAACCCTCAATGAGTGTAGTATCGAGTATCAACCAACTTCGGACTGCACCAAAGTCAGTTATCTCACTACCCTAAAGAGGCCAAGATGGTCAAGTAAGGTTCCTAAGGTCAGTTGATGCTTCACGACACCATGCGGCGGCCCCGTACTCTCCTTGACTTGACTCAAGGGTTACCGGTACTCACCAAAGTGCCACATCAACGTAGCAGACTGCTTCAACCGTGTCGGTATACCCCACACAGTTCCCTCACAGTCTTGTTGCTACTTTCTAAGAGGTATCCCCGAGATCTGGGTTAGGATCTATAGAACTCCCAAGACAGGCCCACAATATTTAAAGCACACAAATCAGGCAATTGAAAACATATATATGATTTATCCTAAGGTACACCTCACTTTAAAATGTCCCCAGCAGAGTTGCCAGTTCTGTGATCGGTGGGAATAGAACTGACTGTTTTTTAGTTGGTTTCGCGAAATGTCGCGGTAAGCAAGGGTCGCCACCGTCTTTTATTTTCTCCAACATGGACAGGACAAAATCACAGCAAAATTCCTTATGAGATTGTCTCTCGGTTCGGGAGGTAGATTTATAGAAAGGGAAGGTGTTAGCACCCTTTCTATCCATGGTTATCCATGGGCTCTTAGGTACTTGCTCTTATGTTTTCAAAATGATGTTTGCTTTTCAAAATGTGAGTGGGTTTGAAAAAGTTTCATTGAAAGATTTCTGAATGACTCTTGTATCTGTCCTCAAGAGTGTTTGAAAAATTTGTTTTGAAAGCTTTTGAAAGTGTCAGTGTGAAAAAGATTTTTGATTTGTTTTTGAAGAGAGCAAGTACCCATGAGTCATCTACCTACCCTAAGGAATTAAGCTGTGTAAGTGTTCTTTAGATAGTGCTATCCCACCATTGAGAGGTAGGTAGCACCATCGTTGGAGGTGTTCGGGTCAATTCGATTTTAGGGACAATGTGGTCACCGAAGCAACAGTTAGGACACCTTAGAAGTAACCCTAATGTCCTAGATCCTTTTTAATCCGAGGCAACCGTTTCGAGGCAACTGTTTCGAGGCAACTGGATCTTAGACATAAGAGCGACTGCTAAAACGTCCTATACTTGACGACCACGTTTCGAAAGCAACGAGTGAGGCGTACCCTAGAAGTGGTGGGTGCATTGTGTGTTGTATTCAGTTAATGTTTGTCTTTGTAATTAGTGAGCTACGAGTTGTTTTTATTTACATACATTCTTTCATGTAAGTTTAGCAGTTAAGGGGGTGCAGAAAGTAAATTGCGGAAACATAAATCCTACGCTATTACAAGGCGCGGGTCTATACATCGCCAAAATTACAAAGACCCGTTTTTGGTAAATAAGTACGGAAAGTAAATAAAAACAGCAAAAATCCTAATTACTATTACATCCGGAGGCAGTTACATAATAATCAAAAATAAGAATTAAAACTAAAATACGCGCGAAAGAAAGAATCGGGAATGTTCTAAGGGTTTTGACCCTTCTAAGAAAAGAAATTGATTTTTTTGGTCTTTTTGTAATTAAAATGAAATTAAAACTAATTAATGACTAATTAATTAATTTAATTAAAAGGAAATATATTTTTGTGTTTTTCATGTTTTTTTATGGAATAAAATAAAAAGAAATAAAACTAAAAGTTAATTTTCCCTAATTCTAAATCTATTTTAATTATTAAGAAAAGAAATTGAAATTACCTAATTAAACTAATTCAATTATTATTTTTTTACAAAATAAAATAATAATAATAATAATGATGTTAATTATTTTTGATTTTTTTATGAAAATGTTAATTGATTAATTGTTAATAATAAAAATAATTGAAAGGTTAGAAATTAAATTGGAAAATAAAAAAAGAATAGAAAAGAATAAACCAAATGGAAGGGGGTATTGGGCCAGGAAGGAGGGTGCATTGTTGGATTGAAATTTGAGGCCCATTGAACAAGCCACGTTTGACTTCCCTTTGGTTGCCTGCAGCATGCTTGACTCCAGAGTATGGTGTGCTAGCCTTCTGGACCTTTAGATCTGCATCCATGGACACTTGGCCTGCGCTAGGAGGAGGTGTATGATGGAAGTTATTTGAGGATCTGCACAAGAACACGTTGAGAAAAATAATATTGGAAATTATGGGGGACCTGGGAATCGAACCCAGGTCCCAGTGGTGAACCAACACATCACCAACCACTGCATCACTTTGGTGCGTTTGTTAGTAACATAGAAAACAAATGTTATATAAAACAAAAGCGTTATATGCTGGAAATAAGAAAACGCGCGCGCCCAGTTTGAACTAACCACTCCCTGCTTGCCACGCCATCGTCTTCAAGCTTTTCCTGCAACATAAAGAACACATAGCGGGGGTTTTAAACCCCCACAAAATACCATAATTATGAAAATAGCGATTAGCCTCTCATACAATATAAAAAGGGCGCGAGTATCTCATTCGATTCGTCTTGTCCCTCTCAATTCAACCATGGGTGTCCTGAAGGACAATTTTTCTGTATGTGAGAAACCCCAATTCCAAAAGCTCTGAAAACCTAGAAGTCGCTAATGGTGGATTCTTATTCAGGGCACTACAACCAAATTGGATTAAGCCAAAAGCTTCAGAACATCCCTATTAGCATAAATCAATTCAAAAGAAAGGTTAAAAAAACGTGAATGATGATATGTAATTTTGAAAAATAACTCAAACTGTGTGAGTTGTGTGCTTTGATTCTGATGGTGTTAGGCCTCGTTCTTGATTGCAATGGCTTCCTGGAAGGGTCAGGAGTGTGTTTGGATCAACAAGGAAGCTTGAATTGGGTTGGAAGATGGTTTTCAGTTTGTGATTTTTCTCTTGAAAATTGGAAATTGCTTATGCTGTTTTAGAATGCTCTAGGTCGTGAATTCTATTGGGAATGCTTGCACCTCTATATATGAATGAGTATCAATCAGAATTATGGTCATTGAAGCCTTGCAATTATGTTCTTGATTTTGCCATGAACACCATTTAAACAACTTGCCATTTTTGTGTCAAATTTGAATTTCTTGCTTGGAATAGGCCTTGCACGAATTTGGAAGGTGAATGATGGTGTATCAAAGCAATTCAACACAAAATATATCCCTTAATTGATTTTCTTGATTTTCATTTGAATTTTAAAGATTTAAAATGAATTAAATCAAATAAAATTAAATAAAAATGGGAAAATTAATTTTTAATCTTGAAATAAATTGTGGGACACGTGGGAGGCATGGCCAAGCTGAAACAAGTGGAAAAAATGGGCCCCTTTTGTCAAAAATGAAGTTTCAAGGATAGTTGACTTTGGCCATTTCACAAAAATTTCCCAACTTCTCCAATGCATATCTTGCTCAATTTTGAAGCTATGAACATTTTCTTGGACATTTTGGAAAGGTCTTGAAGTTCTCTAACCAATGTCTTTGGTCCCATGTCATTTTGATTTACCAATCTCAAGTTATGGTCTTTGACTTAAAGTGCCTTTTTGTTGACTTTTGAAAATGACCTATAATGTTGAAATTGATAACTTTTTGTGAGAGCATTTATTGGACTTGGAATGTGAACATGAGTTGTAGGAAATGTCTTCCCCTTCAAGATGAGCATTGGATGGGATTTTTCTGATGAACCATGAAAAAGTTATGCCTTGGTCAAGTTACAGTTGACTTCTCAGCTGTCCAAAAATAGAAACTTTTGACACCTTGATGATTTTTGAGCCATTCTTGTGAAATCATGATCAAGACTTGATCAAATGATGATTGTGGCTTCAAAATAAGATGTTGACCAAAATTTTTGACTTTTGACTGCCAAATGACCATTTTGCCCCTGTAGTTGACTGTGGAGCAATTAGGGTTTTTGATTGTGCAACTTGACCTTGTGAGCCTTGAAACTTGACATGTAGGTGCTTGACAATGTGTATGAGCATATGGGACTTGATTGAGCCCTTGAAAACCTCAACTTCCTTGCAAGAACCAAAACCCTAATTTGACTGGCTTAGGAGAGTGGTTGATTGTGTAGCCCTTGAGTAGACTTTGAGCCATTTGAGGTGATGCTTGTCAAAACTTTGAAGAATATGGGAGGGAAAATTTTGGGGTACAACAACATCTATCAATGATAAGAAGTTTCTAGAAGGTTCGCTGCAAAGTTCTTCCTCAATAATGGAATCCTCTATAAACGCAACCATGACTTCACACTACTATGGTGTGTAGACAAGAGCGAAGCAGAGAGGATCATGACAGATCTACATGAAGGCACCTTCAGAACCCATTTTAGTGGACATACCATGGCTAAGAAGATCCTACAAGCAGGATATTACTGGTCCACTATGGAAGCCAATTGTTATCAGAACTCTCGAACTTGTCATAAGTACCAAGTCTATGCTGATAAGGTGCATGTGCCTCCAGTTCATTTGAACGTCCTGACAGCTCCTTGGCCCTTTGCGATGTGGGGCATCGACATGATTGGAGAAATCAGGCCCACCGCTTCTAATGGACACCGTTTCATCTTAGTGGCCATTAATTATTTCACAAAGTGGGTCGAGGCAGCCTATTTTGCTACAGTAACCAAGAATTTCGTGGCGCGGTTTATCCGACACAATCTGATCTATTGATATGGTGTACCAGAGAGTATTATGACTGACAATGGCACGAATCTCAACAACATGATGATCACCGAACTTTGTAAACAGTTCAACATACAGCACCATAATTCGTCTCCTTACCGGCCGAAGATGAATGGCGCTGTTGAAGCAGCTAACAAGAACATCAAGAAGATTGTATAGAAGATGACAGTGACATATAAAGACTGGAATGAGATGTTACCATTCGCTCTTCATGGGTACCGTACTTCAGCACGGACGTCGATAGGGGCAACACCCTACTCTCTGGTATATGGCATGGAGGCAGTCCTACCTATAGAAGTCCAGATACCTTCTCTCAGGATTATTAAGGATACGGGTTTGAACAAAGACGACTGGATCCAAACCCGGCTTGATCAATTAAATCTAATCAATGAAAAGAGACTTACTCCTATCTGCCATGGTTAGAAGTATCAAAAGCGAATGATTAAGGCTTTTAACAAGAAAGTCAGGCGTCAAGAATATCAAGTTGGGGATCTAGTGATTAAACGCATTATACTTCCGCAAGGTGATCCCAGGGGAAAATGGACTCCCACGTACGAAGGGTCATTTGTGGTTAAGAACATTTTCTCGGGAGGAGCTATGATTCTAACCAACATGGATGGTGACGACCTTCCTCACCCTGTTAATGCAGACATAGTGAAAAGATACTACGCATAATCAAAGAGCCGCTAGGTTGACGGGCCTAGGAAAAAATAAGGGCTTCCTGGCGAACCAAAAGGGTTCGGGCAAAAGTAAGGGATGAAAATGAAAAAATTTATACACCTGGAAAGTCGAAAACCCGAAAGGGGGGCTTGGGCAAAAAAGGGTATCCCGGTGGATTGAAAACCCAAAAGGGCAGTCCAGGAAAAAGTTAGGGATTAAAGCGTATCACTATGTCTCATTGGATCATCTTGCGACCAGACTTTGGTATTGACTATCAAGCTCGGACGACGCCAATCAATCTAATCAACCTTCGGCCAAGTAGCAAAGTAATGAGACGCTTGAAGATATAAAGGCAATAGCAGAGTTGGAACCCAATGGGGTTGTTTCACATAGCTGCTTTTCCTTCTTTTACACAAATTGTGTAATTCCTATCTTTCGGTGGCGTTCTCTTACTAGGACGTCAGCCTCCTTGTACAAAACGCCTATTACAGGCCAATTTCAAAATCAATACAAGTCATTCTTACAAAATTTCAATTTGTTTCTTTCTCTTTTTCAGTTTTATTTTGCAAGAACGTCCAATGATTTATTTTTGATATATGCATTTGAAAATGATTGCCGCTCATAAATATTTACATAAGAAACAAAAGACAATTACTCGTAATTCTAGAAATAGGGAAAAACAAGAATTGCCAAACACTACAGTCACTTTGCCCTGCAGGTACCGGGATAGATCCAGCTTGGGAACATAATTGTTGGTACATACACTCCCAA
This sequence comes from Vicia faba, assembly GCA_948472305.1. Lineage (NCBI taxonomy): Eukaryota > Viridiplantae > Streptophyta > Magnoliopsida > Fabales > Fabaceae > Vicia > Vicia faba. The sequence continues at coordinate 91,580 of CATIWC010001521.1, read as the reverse complement.
CAGAGTAAAAGTATCCAAAGGCATTGATGCCAGCTTTCCCGAAATAGGACGTAACTATCCCCAACCCAGGTTCATAATCACGGGCTAGTCAGTAAACTTCATCCCCCAAGCAGAGTTTATTTCTACAGATATAGAAGCTCAATCTCCAACAGAGCTCATCAGCTCCAGCAACAGAATTTCATCCCCAACTAAGTTTTTCCTCCCGATCAGCAGGTCTACCAACAGAGTATCTCTTCCCCTAGGTTTGGCCCCCACAGAGTTATTCTCCAGCATCTCTTCCCGACAGAATATTCGCAAATCTCCAGCAACCGTCAGAGATTTATTCTCCCAGACACGAGCATACCCCAACAACATTTCATGAACATACATCATGACAGACGCATACATATCATATACAACATAATCTCATTTATTTTGAGAACATCATCTCGCCTTGCATTTCATGCATCACATTTAATTAACCCTGATATTTTTTCAGGAAAAGACGATTAGCTTCAATGAATCCAGCGGTTATACAGATCACATCTACAGACAACTAAAGGAAACTCAGTTCCTAAAATCAAATGGGTCAATTAATCTACACTATCGCTTCAAAGTAACCTTACCCGGTTCATTATGAAGTTTTACACAAACTTATAACCTTACCCTGATTCATTCTGAAGTTTTACACGAACTTATCACAAAGTAACCTTACTGTTACACCCCAAAATTTTCCCTCCCATATTTCTCAAGACATTGCAAGGAAGACCCCCAAGTGGCTCAAGATTGCTCAAGAGTTGGACAGTCAAGTCATCTCCTAAGGCAGTCTACCTCAAATTAGGGTTTTGTGTTGCATCAAGTTCCTCACATAAAAATGATCTCAAGTACTTCCCAATGTCCTAATATGGTCTCAAGTTTATCCATGTCAAATTTCAAGCCTTGCAGAGGAAGTTTGGTCAGTCAATTGCTCAAGAGGTCTAAAAATCGACTATGCTAGGGCAAAAGTCAACTGTGACCTATATACAGTCAAAATTCAATATTTTTTGTCAACATTATCATTTTGAAGGATATTTCATCAATTGATCAAGGGTTGATCATGATTCATCAAGGATTGCTCAAAATTCATCAAGATTCAAAAGTTGCTAAATTAGGGTTTTGCAGGAAAAGTCAACTCAACTTTGACCAAGCATAACTTTCTCATACTTTATGAGAAATGACCCATCCAAATCTCATTATTAATAGGATGCAATTTCCTACAATCCATCTTCACACCCCAAGATCAAGAAATGCACTGACAAGAAGTTACAAATTTGGACATTATAGGTCATTTTTGAAAGTCAACAAAAACACCTTTTTTGCCAAAGCTTATAACTTGAGAATGGAATATAAAAATGAGATGAGACAAAAGGGTTGGTTAGAGGACATCTCAATGTTTCTAAAAAGTCCAAGAACACCTCCAAAAGTTCAAAATTGAAGAAGTTGTGCATTGTTGAAGTTGGGAATTTTTCCAAAATTGCCAAAAGTCAACTATCCCCAAAACTTCAAATTTTGCCAAATGGGCCCACTTTTTTCCACTTGATTTGATCTTGTCACACTACACACGTGTTCTATCTTCAGTCTTATGTCCATTCATTGATTTTTCTATTTTGTTTGATTTTTATTGAATTAATTCATTTTAAATCAATTCAAATCCAAATAAAATCTAAATATTGATAACTTGGTATCTTTTTGATTGATACAGGCCTTAAATATCATTATGGACATGATCAAACTCGTATCAAGCCATATCATGCACAAAATATTGGGTTTTTGGACAAATTTGGAAGATTTTTCATGGAGGATCAAATCAAATCCTAAATCATCAATGCATAAGGATTCAAAGCCCAAAACTTGACCTAATTCACTCCATGTTACTTATACAAGGCAAAGGATACGAGTCCAGGACCTAGAGGTTGCATAATCACCAAAACCAAACTTGAGAAAAACTTGAAAAAGCTTGAAACTAAAATCTGTTTTAGAGGCCGATTCAAAGCAAAATCTCAACACTACTCTCTCGCTGGACATCCACTGAGTCTATAGCAATCAAAAGCAACGCCATTCACCTCCTAAAACACGCTGTAAGTCTCCCTGAAAGCCACCCTGCATTTGAAATCGCAACCTCTCATTCTTGCATTTTTTTGACAATTTATTTGCATAGTCATGATCCTTGTATGATTTCTAAACTTTCTGCAATATTTGATTGTGTTTTTATAGCCTGTAATGCCATACCCGAATCTAGGGTTCTTGTTTCTTGTTTTTGGGCGTTTTAGTTTCAGGCAAAATCAATGCAAGCAATGGGCCTAAACGTGATCAGTGGAAGGAGACGAGCATGACCATGGTCTTAGAACTAATTTCCATGGCCTGAATTTGATTTTAGGAGACACCTACGCATTTAGCCGCGGATAAAAATCTGCAGGTAAAATAACCAGGTCCCCACGAGGAAGACGAAGACGTGGCTTGTTCCAATTGGCCCATTCATAAATTCGCGCTTCTTTTTTTATAATTCTGGCATAATTAGTTTGTTTTCCATATTATATTTATTATCCACTATGTTAACAACAAAAGCGCGTTGGCTCAGTGGCTAAGGCATGTGTTCAAGTACCAACAAGACCTGGGTTCGAATCCCAGGTCCCCCAAATGCATTTGTTTTATTTTTCAACAGGTGATTCCATGCAATGTCTAAAGCGTAGCATATCATGTGTCCTCATCCAGATGTTTGCCAGATGGCCCCAGACCAGATATGGTGGCCAAGATTGAATGTCCTAACATGGTCTCAAGTCAACCAAGGCATAGGGAATCTGGAAGTCAACCCAGGCCTGCGTGCAAATGGGCTTCAAATTGCCAGTTTCACCTCTAAATTGGGCCTGAACCCCACTGGGTTATTTCTATTTCTTTCTTTTTTTTAATCTATTTATTTAATTGTTTTTGTTTTATTATTTATTATTTAATTAACCAATTAATTTTTTCCTCATAAAATCAAAAACCAAAAAAATTTATTTTATTTATTAAAATTAAATTCATCATTTTATTTTTATAAATAAATTAATTCAATTAATTTAGTTTAATTAGCTATAACTTTTAAGATTTTTGCAATAATTAAAATTAATTTAGATAATTAGGCTTTTATTAACATCAATCAAATTTGTTCTTATTTCTTTAAATATCCAAAAATCCAAAAATATCTTTTTTATTAATTAATTAATTTATTTATTTAAACAACTTAGTTTAATTCCATTTAATTCAAAAATAAACCAAAAAATGCTTTCTTTTCAAAAAGGGTCAAAACCCTAAAAAAACTCGCATTCGATTTAACTTTCCGCGCGCGATCTATTTTTGCCATATTGACCTATCTGTTTCCTGGAATGTAATAGCTTTAATTAGGACCATTTAATTTATTTATCTCTTTATTTATTTTCCGTATTTTAAATTCAAGGGTTGTTTTTGGCGATGTAATTACCCGACGCCTTGTAATAGTTAGTTAAATTTCCGCAATTTAATTTCCGCAACTTATATAACTGTTAGATGATTGATAATAGGTATGCATGACAAGATTGAATGTTTAACCTAAAATCAATATAGATAACCATTGACATGTACAAAGACGAAATAACTGAAAACAACACACTCGCACATGCGCACTCTTAGGGTACACCCTACTTGGTTGCCTTCGTAACGTGGTCATTGAGTATAGGTCACTTTAGAGGTCGCCCTCTTGTCCAAAGATCATAGTTGCCTCGAAACGGTTGCCTCAGAAAAATGATCTAAGGCATTAGGGTTACCGCTAAGGCGTCTTAACATTGCTTTAGTGACCACACGTCCCTTAATCGAACTGGCCCTTAAAAACTCCAACGACGATGCTACCTACTCATCAATAGTTGGATAGCATTGTCTAAAGGACATTAGCACAGATTAATTCCCTTTTCGAGTAGGTAGATGGTTCTTAAGTACTCGCTCTTTCTAAAAAAAAACAAAACTTTTCGCACTTACACCTTTCAAACAAAAACTTCTTTCAAACCCACAAACACAAAGAAAAGCAATTTTGAAAACACTTTGAGCAAGTACCTAAGAGCCCGTGGATAACCACGGATAGAAAGGGTGCTAACACCTTCCCTTTCTATACTCTACCCCCCGGACCCGAGAAACATCTCAAAAAAGGAATTTTTCTGTGCTTTTTTCCTTTCCTTGTTGGATATAATAAAAGACGGTGGCGACTCTTTCTTACCACGACATTTTGCGAAAACAAACGCAAAACGCAAACCAGCATTCCAAAACAGTCAGTTCTCTCCCACCGTATCACACTTACCCAGGTTCCTCCTGAAGTTTTACACAAACTTATAACCTTACCCCGGTTCATCCTAAAGTTTTACACGAACTTATCCCAAAGTAACCATACCCAAGTTCCTCATGAAGTTTTACACGAACTTATCACAAAGTAACCTTACCCTGGTTCCTCTTGAAGTTTTACACGAACTTATCACAAACTTATAACCTTACCCCAGTTCCTCCTGAAGTTTTACACGAACTTATCCCAAAGTAACCTTACCCAGGTTCCTCCTGAATTTTTACACAAACTTATAACCTTACCCCGGTTCATCCTAAAGTTTTACACTAACTTATCACAAAGTAACCTTACCCAGGTTCCTCTTGAAGTTTTACACGAACTTATCGAAGTAACCATATGACCTAAGTTCCTTCTCACAGCCCTACTATCCAGGCTTTTCATATCGAAGTAACCCTACTATCCAGGTTCCTTCTCACAGCCCTACTATCCAGGCTTTCATATCGAAGTAACCCTATGACCCAGGTTCCTTCTCACAACCCTACTATCCAGGCTTTTCATATCGAAGTAACCCTACTATCCAGGTTCCTTCTCACAGCCCTACTATCCAGGCTTTCATATCGAAGTGACCCTGCTATCCAGGTTCCTTCTCACAACCCTACTATCCAGGATTTCATATCAAAGTAACCCTATTATCCAGGTTCCTTCTCACAACCCTAATATCCAGGATTTCATATCGAAGTAACCCTACTATCCAGGTTCCTTCTCATAGCCCTACCATCCAGGCTTTTATATCGAAGCAACCCTAGACCCAAGTTCCTTCTCACAACCCTACTATACAGGCTTTCATATCGAAGTAACCCTATGACCCAGGTCCCTTGTCACAACCCTACTATCCAGGCTTTCATATCAAAGTAACCCTACTATCCAGGTTCCTTCTCATAACCTTACTATCCAGGTTCCTCCTCTCTTATCTCCAGACAGTAGTTCACAACACTGTAAGACCGAGACCAGATCAAACATGATTGGTTTCCCATTCCCCAGTAAGTCGCGGTGGAGCATATACCCTAACCAGATGTGCAGTTCACTTCTGCTTCCTCAAGCCGGAGTTAATTCTCCAGTAGATTAACGGACAACTGAAGCTCCTAAAATTCTATTTCTCCCAAGACAGATACCAATATTCCTCAGCAAATTCTTCTTTAAAAACAGCAACAGGGACTCTTGTCAATGGAATATCTCATGAAATCCACATTCTCTAAATGGCATCTTTACGCCCATCTCCGACAATTCTCCATCGCATCCAGGATGGCATCTTTAAGCCCATCTCCGAAAATCTTCCATTATCAACCTCCAAATGACATCTGTAATCCCATTCCCGATATCACAAATCAAGTGCCACTTCATGTGAGTGCAAATTTCTGGGCACTCTAGTGTTCAATCATCTTCCATCTTCAGATCACGAAAGGCGGGCTAGCCAATCTACATCCTCAGGTTTAAGAGGATTGAACAGGGGCAGTTGTTGTACCCCAAAATTTTCCCTCCTATTCTACTCAACAAATGTCAATTGAGGTCTCCATGTTGCTCAAGGAAGTCCAAGAGTTGACTAGACAAATTGAGGTCCCCATGTTGCTCAAGGAAGTCCTAAGGCAGTATACCTCAAATTAGGGTTTCCCTTTTCATCAAGATGTGTGAACCACAAAGGACTCAAATTCTTCCCAAGGTCCTAATATGTTCCCAAGATCATCCATGTCATGTTTCATGTCTTGCACAAAGAAGTTTGCTCAGTCAACTGCTCAAATGCTTGAGAATCGACTGTATTAGGTCAAAAGTCAATTGTGACCCACATACAGTCAAACCTCAAGATTTTGGGTCAACATCAACATTTTTAAGTGACTTCCATCATTTGATCATGGGTTGATCATGATTCCTCAAGGAATTCTCCAAATTCATCAAAACCCAAAAGTTGCTAAATTAGGGTTTCTCAGTAAAAGTCAACCCAACTTTGACCAAGCATAATTTCTTCATACTTTATCAAAAAATTTCCATCCAAGGCTCATTTTGAAGAGGATGCCATTCCCTACAATTCATCTTCAGCCCTCAAGTTCAAAATATGCATTCATCAAAAGATATGAATTTCTACATTATAGGTCCTTTTGAAAAGTCAACAAAAACACCTTTTGGGTCAAAGCTTCATACATGAACATGGAAGATCCAATTGAGATGAAACCAAAAGAGTTAGTTTGGGGACATCCTAATATTTCTAAAAAGTCCAAGAACACCCTCCTAGGGTCAAAATTGAGAGAGTTGTGCATTGTCAAATTTGGCAATTTTTGGAAAATTGTCAAAAGTCAACATTGATCAAATTTGCATTTTTTCCAAAGGGGCCCATGTTTTCTTGCTTGAAACATGTTTCTAATAGGACCCACGACCCCTGAGCTTTTCCACCTATTATTTTATTACTTTTATCATTTATTTTGATTTTTTATTCATTTAAATCAAAATAAATCAAATTAAATGGTAAAATAATGAAAACAAATCAAATCTTGGGATTTTTGTGCACATTTGGAGTCCATGTACAGCTAGCATGATGATCAATTCGTGCAAGACTCATTAGAGTTAAAAAAGATTGGATTGAAGCTTGTTTTAGAAAGATATCATACATGAAGCAAATCAAATCCAATTTCCATTATTTCTCAAGATTCACACCAATTTTATTAACCTAATTCAGTCTACTATATGTATAGAACAATTGCAGATCAAAAGAAGAGGGTAAGCAGTCGTGAAAACACAAAACAAAGTTCCAAAAAAGTGGCAAAAGTGTTGGATCGTTTTTGCATTTGGAGATTAATTCAGACCATTCCAACGTTGCTAATCACTTCTTGGCCATCTCCTGAAGCCAACAACATCATTTGCAACCTTCAAAACGTCAAGAATCATCGCCTAGACACATCACAGTTTGCCTCCCAAACTCAAATTCGATTTCTATGTTTTACGCATGATAAATCTATTCTATCCATATATTCTTGTTCATAATCATGTTTGCAAGCTCTCTGTATCACTTAATTGTACTAACAGTGCAGGAATCCATATTCACCATTGTTAGGGTTTAAGATCACGATTTAGGGATTTATGATACAGGGAAAATTGGGCCATGAGTGAGGTACCATGATACTCGTGAGACCAAGACGAGTTGATTGGTACCGTCACAATTAATTTATCATGCTCGTATGAGATTTTGGAAATTTGCAGGGGTTATAGCTATAGACTTGTGTCTGTAGGTAAAAGTCTTTCACCTAATACAACGGTTGCAGCGAAGAAGATAGTATGTGGCAGCCCACCATTGGCTCATTTGAAACTTGCACGCTTTTCTGAATCTACTTCTTTATTTTATTTATTATGTTTTATTCTCATTATACAAACAAGTTAACAAGGTAGCGCAGCTGGCAATGCATCGTTGGAGGCGAGTATAAGGACCTGGGTTCAATCCCAGGTCCCAACAATTACTTTGTATTATTTTTTCTTATGTAATCAGGTGTACCACGCTCTCAACCATCCACCATGCGCTAGCAATTCCTAACCACTGGATGCACTTCTATCCAAATCCAATGCTTCCATCCATGAAGGTCCATGATACTCCTCCAGGTCAACGCTGGACAGGATCCAGCGTGATTGACTGGGCTTGGTGCTTAATGGGCTTGGAAATTCAGATTCCCACCCCTCAGAATTGCTAACAACACAGGCCCATGTTCTTTTTTCTCAATTTATTTCCTTTATTTTAATTGTTTTGTTTAATCATTTTTTTCACTAAATTAATTACTTTTTTTAAATCATAAAATCAACCAATCACAAAATACCAAAAAAGCATTTTAATTTAATAAATTATGTAATTTAATTAGAAATATAGGTTAAGTGGATTTTTTTATAATTAAAATCAAATAGAAATTAGGTTTAATTTTACAATTATATTTCTATTTTCAAATAAATAAAAAACCAAAAAACATATAAAAAACTTTGTGTACAAAATATTTTATTTTTCTTGAAATTATTTAATTAGAAAATTAGGCTAATTTAATTTCTTTCATAATTTAAAAACAAATATAAATTAGGTTTAGTTAATTTGCAATTAAACATTTTCTCAAATAATAAAAATCAAAAAATACTTTTTCTCTCAAATTAGGGTTTTAGATTATTTCAATTATCCTCGCATTTAATTTTCCGCGCGCTTGTTAAATATTTGTCCATTATTTTGTAACTGTTCAGGGTTTGTAATAGTTAATCTAGGGTTTTTATTTACTGTTTAAACCCCCGATTTTTGGCTATATAATTAATCCCCCTCCCCGAAGCCTTATAATAGCTAGGTTTATTTTTTCGCGTTTTTAATTCCTGCAAATATTTAACTGTCTAGATGCATGGCTAATAGGATTGTATGAAAAGAATGCTTGAAATTTAAAACGGTAGATCACCTAATGTGCAAAGACTAAATAACTGGAAAAATTCGCATGCACATGTTCACTCTTAGGGTTTGCCTCACTCTGATTGCCTTCGGTAAACAGTCATTAAGCATAGGAGACTTTAGTGGTCGCCCTCCAGTCTAAAAGATCAAAATGTTGCCTCGGAAATCTTTCCTCGGAAAGATCTTAAGACTCTAGGGTTACTACTAAAGTTTTCTAACTATTGCTTTAGTGATTTTACTCGTCCCTTTCGAATGTCCCTTACAACTCCAACGATGGTGCTACCTACTCCTTAATAGTAGGATAGCGATGTCTAAAGGAAATAGAACGAACAATCTTTTTTCGAGTAGGTAGAATCTTAAGTACTTGCTCAATAAAAACTTTTCACACCAACACCTTTCAAAAAAAATTTTCAAAACAAACTTCGTCACACCCTTGAGAACTGATGATACAAGGGTTATCACGAAGTAAAACATTTTCAAGACAAACACACACAAGCAATTTGAAAAATGAGCAAGTACCTAAGAGCCCATAGATAACTACGGATAGAAAGGGTGCTAACACCTTCCCTTTCTATAATCTACCCCCCATACTCAGAATATCTCGAAAAAAGGTTTTTCTGTTCTTTTTCCTTTTCCATGATTGGATGAAATAAAAGTTGGTGGCGACTCTTGCTTACCGCTACATTTTGCAAACAAAAACGCAAAACGCAAACCAGTATTAAACAGTCGGTTCTGCCACCGCATCACAACTATTACAACCATATTGAAATGTATAATGCAAGAAAGAAAAAGGACTTATTTAAAAAATAGTTTTTTTGTCTTAATGAATTAAGAAAAAGAAATAAATTAATTAATAAAAAGAAAATATTTTTATGTCTTTTTTATATTAATAAAAAGGGGATTGATATTGAAAATGATAAAAAAGGGAAATAATGAGAGATATGATTAACATGCTGCTGAAAGCAAAACAAAGGGGATCAGAGGTTCTGATGCTGGGCGCGCTGTGGTTCAGAAAGAAGCGTCAAAAGTTCTGGATTGATACACTCTGAGGTCCTGCAAGAAACATTAGAGGGAAAATACAGAAGCTCTGGGTTTCTATGTGCTGAAATTCTGAGTGTTAGAATAGTGAGAAAGTCTTAGAAGTTCTGTGTATTAAAACAATGAAGAGAACTCAGAAGTTCAGTATCTGCTAAGACAGTGAGTGAACATCAGAAGTTTAGTGTGTGTTAACAGCGAGTAAACATCAGAAGTTTAGTGTGTTTAAACAGTGAGAAAATTATAGAAGTTATGTGTGTTAAAATAGTGAGGAGAACTCAAAAGTTTTGTGTTACATTTCAACTCTTTCCTCATATTAATCAACATATCAGCAATTTATTCAATTCTTAACAGCAAATCAGAAGGATAAAAGCACATCAGTTTATAGAAGTTCTAATTCTAATTCTGAGCCTAGCTTTATTCAAGAAGTTTTATCCATAGTTTCTTCTACTTATGCAATGATATGGCCAGCATCAATACCATGATATTTACATATTTAAGGATGTTCTAAATGAAAATATGCAAAGTCAGAAAGACTTACCTTGAATCTGAAGCGTGTGCTTGGAACTTGAGTTGCTGCCTACAAATGTTCTGGAGTTAATGAGAGAAACGAAACAATGGTTATGTTCTTTGATTCAAAGAGAAGAACAAAGGTTTTGTTTAGAATTTGCGAAGGTTTTTGCTGTTTCCTTTTCCCTCTTTTATAATTCTCTCTCTTTCTCTAAAAGCTAGCCCCTTGAAAGTGTGATGGAGCAACTCATTTATATGTGAGTTTGTTGTGGTTTGGGGGGGGGGGGGGGGGGACAAATGGGATTTTAAACCTTTTTGGCATATTGTTCCATTTCTTTTAAAACACAGTTTTCGTATGCTAGTTTGGTGCAATTATGGGGTTTGAAAAAATGCAGGTGTAGACTAGATCAGCAGCACCTTGGAGTGTTATGGCAGCTGGTGGCAGGACTGTGCTATAGCAGTGCATCAGGTTGTTTAAACGAGGTTTTAGAATTTGGTGATGTTCGGATCGCAGAAGACCAAAGTGAGACTCGAAGGGTGATGTTCTGACCGAAGTGTTGAACATAGCTTTCATATGCTGAAGAATCATGTTTTGACCGAAGAGCATCGCTTCCACATGTTCTGATTGAAGCATCATGCTCTGAACCGTTTTTGCAAATTCTGACTGCACTAGCGTGGAGGCTGGTGTTGGCTGAAGATTTTGATAATGTTATTTAGAAGCCAAAAGAGTTAGATGTTCTGATCGAAATGGAATTAAACGCCATATTTCGAAGTTGCAGAAGCAGTGTTTCGAATAAAGTGTGTCAAGGCTTGGAAGCTTCGAACGGCAATTGTGGGAACATATCTAAAGGAGTTTCGAAACAACAGTGAGGATGTGTTTGGGAAGAGCGTTCGAAACGGAGAAGCACCAAGACATTTGAAATTCAAATGGAAGCGGGACTTTCAAAAGTTTGAAAGTTATGTGTTGGAGCATTTGGGGACACGTGGAAAGATGAAAGGAGCATTGTCTTGCATGTTCGAAACGTGGCATAATCCTATAGAGAGACCGTTAGGGTCGAATTAGTATAAATAGAAGTCTTAGTATTAGGATTTCAGTGTGTCATATCTATTATACAAAATACTCAATAACATTCAAACTACCACATGGCAAGGGAAACGAATGCAAGAGAAATGTATGTATGATAACACCATGTATTTCTGATTTAATGAAAACCTTTTACCATTTCCAGTACTTTCCTTTATTCTTTTTGTCAAACAACATTTACAAGTTTTCTTATTTACAGTCTTTTCACTTCGAAATCTCTTCTTCAAAGTCTTACACTCTAATGTTGTCTTTATGTTTCAAGCATTTTATATTTCTGAAAACTATCACATTTTCCATACCTTTACCTTCAAGTTTTGTCCTTCGAACGCATACTTTTACTTAAAATCATTTATAGATTTCTTGCATTAAACGTTTTCTCCTTATTCTCAAACTTTTACGTTCCAGAAACCCTTTATGTTAACCGTTTTGTAAGTCGAAACTATTTACTTCATTTTTATGCAGTTTTATACGTCTTTACAATTCAGCATTACAATTAGCATTTATTCGTGTAACTTAGTTTTTATACACATTTTGACTACATCTTTAGAGAGAAATCGAAATAAGCCAAACACCTATACAATACCAACCATGAGTAATTGTTCGATTGTGAGAGTAACTTTAATATCCAAGGAGTCCTAGGATCAATCTAGTCGATCCTGTGAGTTACCAGAGGGATTGAATAACAGTAAGAAAGATTATTCGATAGTTTGGAAGACTAGTGGTTGTTTACCAGAAATCACTGGAAACAAATTGGCACACCCGGTGGGACCCATAATTGGATATCAGAATTAAGGATTGTTGAGACGTAACCATTACAAAAAACGTTGGAACTTGAGAAGTTTGCTGTTTTATGAACCTAAGAAGTGGTAAAATAACCAACAGCACCCAACCTTTATCCAGAAGAAAACGTTGGACAAAATGTCTAATTCAGACAATCAACAAGGGGACCAAAATGCCCCACATACAACAGGCACTAACGCGTCCACTTCGAGCGGAACATTTAATGTAATCCCTTCGAATGCACAGTCTGTTGCATCTTCGACCAGTAACATAGCCACCAATGGAGTAAGTGGCATATCAACCAATAGTTCGATCTTAGGAAATACTGGAACTATGGGCAACCCTGGGGGATTCGTTCCACCACCAGGGACACAATCCCACTTCGCCACCCCATTAACTAGACCACCCGGTTTCGATGGGAATAGGATCAGAAACTCCTCTTATGGAATGCCAACATCTTTTATGGCAGGTTTACATAATGCCACATCGAATTCATCTCCACAACTAGGGTCTGGGTCTGGGGCGAATCAGTTTATGACAAATAACCAAGGGTCAGTGGGTTATAGCACATTGCCTATCCTAACCACAGATAATCAATTGGCTTTTAGGCAATTGATGGATGACAGTAACCATAATATGATAGGGGTGTTAGCGCAAACCATGCAAGAGATATTTGCCCCAATAGTGCAGAATGTGACTGTGACGAACAAGGAAAACGCTGACAATATGAGTCGAATAGCAGACTTCTTTGCTCCTACAGAGAGGCGTAGGCAGAACCAGGCGGGATTTCGAACAAACACGCCTGTTATAGAACAAATTGCTAACGACCCAATTTATAGACCACCCAGAGAAGAAGTTAACTTAGGGGCCAGGGCACCAAGGTTAGAAGCCCCAATAATTCCGGGTCCACAAAGGGAAGTTATGGAACCAGGAGCAAGGGTCGAAAGGCCAGAAGCCCCAGAATTTCGAGAAGAACAACCTAGGGGAGTTGTTTTGGTTGGTCGAAATCAAGATGCCGATGCCGTCGTTCATAGAATTCGAAACGATAACATCTTGGCAGAAAACAACCTAACCACCATGATAGAGAGGGTCATGGCCCAGAATGGCCTCAACACAGGAATGAGGAGGCCAAATTACGCTTCTCCTATATTGGACTGCATAATGCATACTGATTTACCAAGGGGATATAAAGTCCCTAAATTTACAAAGTTCGCTGGGGACACCAATGAGTCAACAGTCGAACACATAGCGAGATATCTGACCGAAGCAGGAGATATAGCCAATAATGAAGATCTCAGGATCAAGTACTTCCCAAGTTCCTTGACAAAAAACGCCTTCACATGGTTTACCACTTTGCCCCCTGGGTCCATTGACACTTGGGCTCTCTTAGAGAGATTATTCCATGAACAATTTTACATGGGACAGTCGAAAATAAGTTTGAAGGAACTGGCCAGTGTTAAGAGAAAGTTCACCGAACCCATAGATGATTATTTGAATAGATTTAGGCTTTTGAAATCCAGATGTTACACAGTAGTGCCTGAACATGAGTTAGTCGAAATGGCCGCTGGTGGCTTGGATTATTCTATTCGAAAGAAACTAGACACTCAGTATTTGAGGGATATGGCTCAGTTAGCCGATAGGGTTCGACAGGTCGAAAGACTAAAGGCCGAAAAAGCCAGAGTCTTTAAGAATAGCAAGAAAGAAAGGATTTCCTATGTTGGGACTGAGGAAGTAGAAGAATATCCTGAATTCGAATTCGAAGAGGTCGAAATTGACCTCGCTGAATTAAAACAGGCCCCGCCTTACTCCTGCAAAATGTTAGTTCCCACGAAAGGGAAAGATATTGTTGAAAATGAGAAAAGTGACAAATTTCCAAAGAAGGTTTATACCTTCGACGTCACTAAATGTGACGAAATTTTTGACTGCTTGTCAAGGATGGCCAACTAATTGTGCCATCGAATGTCAAAATACCTCCCTTGGATCAGAGAAAGAAGAGGGGATTTTGCAAATATCATAGTTTCCTAGGCCACAAGACCTCACAATGTTTTCTTTTCAGGGACTTGATTCAAAACGCGATCAAAGAAGGCAGACTAAAGTTTGCTGATAAGGTAAAGATGAAAGTGGACGAAGATCCCTTGGACGTCGCAGACACCAACTACTCCGAGACTGCATGCATTGGAGAGGTCAACATGGTGGAAACTGATCGAAGCGACGCCCTAACAGAAGAGAAGGATACTGAAGTTGAAAACTGGGTAATGGTCGAAGTCAGCGAGGAGGTCACTGAAGACATCCAGAATACGCCAGAGACTTCGATTGCTGCACCTGTAGCTGTTGCAGGAGAAACCCAGGCTACTGAAGGCCAAGGAAATCAAAACGAAGGATTGACACAAGTCACTGAAGGCTTGAGGCTGGAATTGGAGAAAGTCCAAATCACGCAGCCAATTCCCCCTCAGAAGGAAATTTGGGACACTCTAGGGGAACCCAGTGGAAAATTTGACTATCTGGTCAAATATTCTGCCCCAGAGAGTTCGAAGGTTCAGATTAAGGATATAAAGCCCACAGGATGGGGTGATGATGAAGCTAAAGAGGGGGATGTGGAAATAAATATGGTGGATATGGAAAGACCTCGCTCTGAGATGGAGGAAGTGGAAAAATACTTAGAAAAAGAAAAGTACAGAATGGGGGATAATCACACTGGAGATGCTAGTCTCAAAGATTATCTCATGACATGCCACAAAGGAGATTCAGGCATGATATTGTGCCCTAGGTGCAGCATCCTCTGCAACCAAAGAATTGCTGCGAATTTCGAAAGGGTACAGAGGGCTCGAACTGGCAACAATTGGCGCCAGGATAACCAGCTTTTTAGGTGTTATCCCAAGGCTGGAGAGAGTTTGTTGGAGTTTGTTTTTCGCTGCTACAAAGGGGAAACCAAGTGCTTGATTTGCCCAAGGTGTTCTGCTGTGTATGACCAAAGCATGGCCAGGGCCTTCGAAACGATTCCCTTCGCCCCTTGCTGGAACCATCAAGAAACTGCCCAGATGGGCCCACGTTTCGACAGCAGATACAAACAGCGAAGGCCTGATAGCCCTCACCCCAAAGCTTCTCGAAGAGTGACTTTCAAACTCCCTGCTGAAGTGCCAACCGATAGATGGTTACAAGTCAGAAATGACAAAGGCAAAGATAGATGGAGAAATGCTGAACGAAATGCACGCCATGCTGTGACGTACAGGAGGCAATTCAACACACAAAAAAGAGAGGAAGTGAGATTAGAAAATTACAAAGGAAGGAACCCCATGTCAAGATCCCAGTGGCGCAGACAGCAAAGGATTCGAAAGGCTGAAAGAGAAGCTGTGGCAAACAAAGGGGATACTTCAATGAAAAACCAAGGTGAATCTAGCACCAACAAACCAAAAAATCAAAATGAAGATAAACCTCCAGTCAATAGGAGGCTCTTCTCTGAAGAACAACGCAATGAGCCAAAGGAATACACTCCAGGACCGGAAGAGGACGAAGATATGATAACAGATAACTTCGAATCGGAGGGGGAGTCTTCATTCAACTTAAACTGTAACGTGGTGTCTGTGCTTCCCTGTGAATTTGGGCAGGAAACCGAAATCAACGAATATGAGGAGGAAGACACCACAGATTTGATGAAACACAGGCCCGTGTGCTACTACGTGATGGACAATGGGGCTGTTGAGGAACAAAATGCGTTCTTCGAACGTCCAGAACCTTCAATGAAGAACCATCTCAAACCACTTTTCATTCGGGCGAAAGTTGGTGTCCATGGTGTGAACAAAGTTCTAGTGGATGGGGGTGCTGCAGTCAATTTGATACCCCATTTCATGCTAAAAAGATTAGAGATCCGCGAAGGAGATATCAAACCCCATAATATGGTTCTGTCCAATTATGAGGGAAAAGTGGGCAAAACACTGGGGGTGGTCCAGTTGGAATTGACAATAGGCTCAAGCTGTAGGCCCACCATGTTTATGGTGATCGAAGCCAAGGCCAACTATAACCTACTGCTGGGAAGAGAGTGGATCCATGGCGTGGGGGCAGTCCCTTCGTCAATGCATCAGCGACTAGTTCTGTGGAGAGATGATGGAATCGTGGAAAACATCGAAGCAGACCAGAGTTACTTTATGTCAACTGTCAATTTAGTTGACAAAAGGGACTATGATAAAAATCTGGCAAAGATTGCTCCATGTGTTCCAAATGATGAGATTAATGAAACTAGAAACGCCCACTACTACATGACACTTCGTCATGACGGCCTTTACTGGGATAGAACAATAATCAGTGAAGAAGAGGAAGTCGAAAGCACTATTCAAAAACGGCCAACAGGCTGGGACTTCGACAACATTAGCCATGACTGAGTCTACCTTTTTCGAAAGGATTTCGGCCTATATGGCTGAGAACAAATCAAAAGCGGCCTTAGAGGCTGAAATAAATAAATCAACTATAAAGACGAATGAAGTCAGTGGGGAGGGTTCGAAATGCTCACCCTTCAAAGAGTTTGAGATGGATCAAAGGTTGGATGCCATCTATGATAAAGAACCCTTAGGCTTCGAAAGGGATCCCATAAACTCAGGTGCCAAGATGTTGGCACAGGATCCGCTCGAAGAAGTCAACTTAGGGGATGAAAAAACGAAAAGAGTAACCTACATAAGTGCTAAACTTAGCCCAGGCCTCAAGAAGAAAGTGATCGAAGTCCTTAAGGAAAACAAAGATTGCTTCGCATGGGATTATGATGAGATGCCTGGTTTAAAGAGGGAATTGGTCGAACACAGACTGCCAATCAAAGATGGCAAGAGGCCCATCAAACAAACTCCCAGAAGATTCGCACCAGCAGTTCTCACAAAAATTAAAGCTGAGATCGAAAGGTTGCTACGCTGCAAATTCATCAGAACAACAAGGTACGTCGAATGGTTAGCAAACATAGTACCCGTTATTAAGAAAAATGGTTCTTTAAGAATTTGCATAGATTTTAGGGATTTAAACACTGCAACCCCTAAGGATGAATATTCCATGCCCGTGGCAGAAATGCTGGTAGATTCTGCTGCAGGGTTCGAATACTTGAGTATGTTAGATGGATACTCTGGGTATAACCAGATTTTCATTGCTGAAGAAGATGTTGCAAAGACAGCATTTCGTTGCCCAGGAGCCTTAGGCACCTACGAATGGGTGGTGATGCCTTTTGGTTTAAAGAATGCTGGGGCAACTTATCAAAGGGCAATGAATTCAATTTTTCATGATTTCATTGAAACCTTCATGCAGGTGTATATTGACGATATAGTCATCAAATCTATATCTGCAGAAACACATTTGCATCATTTAAGCCAATCATTCGAGCGAATGAGAAAGCATGGCTTAAAGATGAATCCCCTTAAATGTGCATTTTTTGTGCAGGCTGGAGATTTTCTTGGTTTTGTGGTCCACAAGAAAGGAATCGAAATCAACCAGAACAAAACCAAAGCCATAATGGAGACGAAAGCACCTGCGTCAAAAAGGGAGTTGCAATCTCTGCTAGGGAAAATTAACTTCCTCAGAAGATTCATTTCGAACCTGAGTGGAAGAACCCAAGCTTTCTCTCCGTTACTTCGTCTAAAGCAAGGTCAAGCCTTCGAATGGAACGAAGCTCACCAGGAGGCGTTTGAAAGAATAAAAGAATATCTTTCTCAGCCTCCTATTTTGTCTCCACCATCATGGGGGAATCCCATGAGATTGTACATATCTGCCTCTGAAGTTAGTATAGGTAGTATGCTAGCACAAGAGGATAGCAATGGCGTCGAAAGAGCCATATACTATTTAAGTAGAGTGCTAAATGATGCAGAGACCAGATATAGCAATTTAGAAAAGCTATGTCTCTGTTTGTATTTCTCTTGTATGAAACTCAAGTATTATATAAAACCTGTTGATGTTTATGTTTCATCTCACTTCGATGTCATTAAACATATGCTTTCAAAACCAATAATGCATAGTAGAGTTGGCAAGTGGGCTTTAGCCTTAACAGAATATTCATTGACTTTCATGCCTTTAAAAGCTATGAAAGGTCAAGTGATTTCTGATTTCATTGTGGATCATTCGTTGGTTGAGCAGACAAGCATGAGTTACGTCGAAATGCAACCATGGAAATTGTACTTTGATGGTTCAACCCACAGGAATGGAAGTGGTGTTGGAGTCTGTGATCGATGGATCTGGAACTGACTGTTTAACGCTGGTTCGCGAAATGTCGCGGAAGCAAGAGTCGCCACCGTCTTTTATTTTCTCCAAATGGAAAGGACAAAAGCACAGAAAAATTCCTTTAAGAGATTGCTCTCGGTTCGGGAGGTAGATTTATAGAAAGGGAAGGTGTTAGCACCCTTTCTATCCATGGTTATCCATGGGCTCTTAGATACTTGCTCACTTGTGTTTTCAAAAATGGTTTGTTTGCTTTTCAACTGTGGGTTTAAAAAGTTTCTTTGAAAATTCCAGTTAGACTCTTGTATCGGTCCTCAAGAGTGTTTGAAAAATTGCTTTCGAAAGCTTTTTGAAAAGGTGTCGGTGTGAAAAGTATTTTTGATTTTTGTTTTGAATTTAGAGCAAGTATCAAGAGTTCTCTACCTACCCTAAGGAATTCGTCTGTGTAAATGTCCTTTAAAGTAGTGCCATCCCACCATTGAGAGGTAGGTAGCACCACCGTTAGAGGTGTTCGGGTCAATTCGAGGTTCGGGACATGGTGATCACCAGAGCAATGGGAAGACACCTTAGAAGCTACCCTCATGCCAGGTTCCAGGATCATGAGGACTTACTAAGACATCCTCTACTCGACGATCACCTTTCGAGGCAAGGCAACAGTGAGGCGTACCCTAGGGGTGGTGTGTGCGATTTGTGTGTCGTTTTCGTTTGCATTTATCTTGTCATGTTATTGGTGTTCTACGCTTGATTTTATTTTATCCATGCATTCTTTCATGCTTTTGATTAACAGTTAAAAATATTTGCGGGAAAAGTAAATCTAAAGCTATTACAAATGGCGCGGGTCCACATCGCCAAAATTAACCAGGACCCGATTTGACAGAAAAAGTAAAGAAATTAAAAGATAAAGTGCGATAAAGTTAATTTACAAGGCTTCGGGAGAGATACAGAATATTATAAAGAAATAAAATAAATATGCGAATTAGAATAAAAATTAAGAACGTGGGCGTTGGACCCTTTTTTGCAAAAATTGAATTAACGATAAATTAATTAAAAGAAAGCAAGAAATTTGTTTTTTGGTGTTTTTTAATATTTTATGATTTAATATAAAAAGAATTAATCAAAATACGACGCAAACCCTAATTCTAATTATTTTTAATTTATTAAGAAAACATTAGAATTAAACCTAAATTAAACCTAATTTTTACATGCAAATTTAATTATGAAAATAAATAAAATAAATAATATTATTATAAAAAAGGAAAAATTAAGAAGGAATAAAAACATTAATTAAACCTAGTTCTATATTTTTTTAGATTTTTGTTATGAAAGGAATTAAAATTAAAATCCTAATTTAAACTAATTAATTTACATGCATTTATTTACAAGAAAATACTAAAATTATTTATTGTATTTTTAATCTTTTCTGATTTTTGTGCATTTTTTATATTTATGAAAATAAGTAATTAATTTAAACAAATAATAATTAAAAGAAATAGAATTAAATAAATAAAAGAAATAAAGAAAAGTGAAAAATATGCAAACCTAGGGGGTGGTAGTCCCCAAAGTGGAGGTATGATTATGGAGATTCTGGCCCAACAACCCATTGATCCGTTTGACTTTCCAGGTGGTATGCTGTAGCGTTGACTGGACCTTATGTTGTTCCTCCAATCTGCACCCTTGATCTGATGAACCTGGACAGATGGCCGTTGATTTTTGCGCGTGTATGATGTGCTTCAATGCTGAATCTGCACGTGAATTTTTATGGAAAAATATTATGGAAATAACAAAGACCTGGGGCTCGAACCCAGGTCATGGACATTGCCAGCACGTGTACCTACCACTGAACCATCCCAAACATGTTTGATATATAATAGCAAATAAACATTATAAAAGAAATAATGGTCAGGGTCCACCAACGCGCGCGAATTTTTGAATCAACCTATCACTGTGTGCCACGATATCGTCTTCTCCACATTCCTGAAACACAAAACATTAAGCCACGGTTTTATACGCGTTCTGTTAGGTAGCTTTAGGGAAAATAGCGATTAGCCCTCAGTCACTCATAAATTGAGCGCGAGGGTGGTCTTAAGATCGCCTGAGTGTGCTGAGTTGGATGGTGGTGGTCTTGAGGGCCAATTTTTTCCCAGTCAAAAACCCCTAATCCAAGGTCCTGTAAACCCTAGAAAACGATAATGGTGAAATTTCCTACAGTTTGCAAAAACTCAATTAAGTTATATGATTAGCATTAGAACAAGTCAATTAGTGTAAATGCATAACAGAAACGCAATGAAAATGCCTTAAACATGAAACACGATTATGCATTTTTTTTGAAACAGTTTGAATCCTGTATACTGATTCTTGGAGTTTGAGTGAATATTTTTGATTGGGACACGTTCAGTGATCCTTGAGGAAGCTATTGAAACAAAAATTATGTCTTGAATCGCCTTGAAAGGGAGTTTTCAGAATTGACTTTTTTGAGAAAAATTTCAAGTTTGGTAATGGATTTTGGGCGCAGCTTAGTGTGTTTTTGCATTAGGTTTTCATTCAGGCTTATGTATTGAATAGATTAGGTCAAGAAAAACCAATCAAATCCATTGCATTCATTGATTTTGAAAATTGATTTTCTAGGATCTTTTTTCAAATATTTTTCATACAACTTTGTATCGATTAAGATCAATTCAATCCAAATCTTTCTATATTGGGATATGCACGAATTATTGAGAATAAAACATGTACAAAAAGATTTGTTAGGTTAAGTTAAATATTTTTCACATATTTAATTGATTTAAGTGAATTATTATAAATAAAAATTCAAATAAATAAATAAAAAATGAGAAAATACTTCCCTTTGGGCCAAGTGGTCGTGCACATGCTTGGAATGATGAATTGTGGAAGAAAAATGGGCCCATTAGCAATTTTAGGTCATTTGAAGTAATGTTGACTTTTCAAAATATCCAAAAATTTCCCAACTTCCACAAGGCATAACTTGCTCAAGTTTTAAGATTTTCTCATGTTCTTGGACATTTTGGAAAGGTCTTTGAGTCCTCTAACCAATGTCTTTGGTCCCATGTCATTTTGGTTTACCAATCTCAAGTTATGGCCTTTGACTTAAAGTCCCTTTTTGTTGACTTTTGAAAATGACCTATAATGTTGAAATTGATAACTTTTTGTGAGAGCATTTCTTGGACTTGAAGTATGAAGATGAGTTGTAGGAAATGTCTTTCTATTCAAAATGAGCTTTGGATGGAATTTTTCTGATAATCCATGTGAAAGTTATGCCCTGGTCAATTTTAGTTGACTTTTTCAACTGTCCAAATAAGGAAACTTTTGCATCTTGATGATTTCTGAGCCAAACTTTGAGAATCATGATCAAGCATTGATCAAATGATGTTTGTGGCTTCAAAATGATATGTTGACCAAAAATTTGAACTTTTGACTGCCAAATGACTATTTTGCCCCTACAGTTGACTGTAGTGCAATTTAGGGTTTTGACTGTGCAATTTTGAGCTGAAAGCCTTGAAACTTGATATGAGGATGCTTGACCATATTTGTAGGCATATGAGACTTGATTGGACCTTTGAAAACTCCATTTTCTTGATCAGAACACAAACCCTAGTTTTGACTGTATGGGAGACCTTTGCACTGTGCAACCCTTGGGGAATTTTGCAGCTTGATTTTGCAAATCTTTGAAGAATATGGGAGGGCAAATTTTGGGGTACAACAGTTGCCCCTGTTCAATCTTCTTAGACCTGAGGATGCAGATTGGCTGACGTGCCTTTCGTAATCCGAAGGTGGAAGATGATTGAACACTAGTGTGCCCAGAAATTTGCGCTCACATAGTAGCTGTGTGATGGAAATGGGCTTATAGATGCCATTTGGAGATTGATGGATAGGATGATGGGCTTATAGATGCCATCTGGATGTTGATCGCGTAAGAGATTCCTTAGCGAGAACCTGCATACCTGCGAAAGAAAAATGAGTACCTGACACGTTGCAGGAGCTGGTTTTTAGATGCTTGGTATAGAGGTGTCCTGACTGGTTACAGGAGCTGAGTCTGGAGCTTCACAAGAGGATGAATGAACCAGGGATGGTTACCACCTTAGCATGAATGGTAAGAGAACCTTGGGTGACTTTAACTTCAAATACGCTCGTTGAGAAAATCTTGGTGGGGATTACCATCTTCGCAGTATCGGGAAGAGAACCAAAGGAAATTATAATCTGAAAGGGAATTACATCTCACGCACCGTCTGGGAGAGAACCATCTGAAAAGGAAATATCACCTCACTCAACGTCGGAGAGGGAACCATAGGAAATTATAACCGTCGGGGAGAGGACCATAGGAAATCATAACCTGAAAGGGAATTACATCTCACGCGCCGTCGGGGAGAGGACCATAGGAAATTATAACCTGAAAGGGAATTATCACCTCACGCACCATTGGAGAGGGAACCATAGGAAATTATAACCTAAAAAGGAATTATCACCTCATGCACCGTCGGAGAGGGAACCATAGAAAATTATAATCTCAAAAGGAATTATCACCTCATGCACCGTCGGAGAGGGAACCATAGAAAATTATAATCTCAAAAGGAATTATCACCTCATGCACCGTCGGAGAGGGAACCATAGAAAATTATAATCTCAAAAGGAATTATCACCTCATGCACCGTCGGAGAGGGAACCATTAAGAAAGGAATTACCACCTCACTCTCCGTCGGAGAGGGAACCATAAGGAAAGGAATTACCACCTCACTCACCGTCGGAGAGGGAACCATAAGGAAAGGAATTACCACCTCACTCACCGTCGGAGAGGGAACCATAAGGAAAGGAATTACCACCTCACTCACCGTCGGAGAGGGAAACATTAGGAAAGGAATTACCACCTCACTCACCGTCGGAGAGGGAACCAATAGGAAAATATAATCTCAAATAAAAAACCTAAAAGGGAAATCTCATGCACCGTCGGAGAGAGAACCAATAGGACATTATAATCTCAAAGAAAAACCTAAAATGGAAATCTCATGCACCGTTGGAGAGAGAACCAATAGGAAAATATAATCTCAAAGAAAAACCTAAAATGGAAATCTCATGCACCGTCGGAGAGAGAACCAATAGGAAAATATAATCTTAAAGAAAAAACCTAAAAGGGAAATCTCATGCACCGTCGAAGAGAGAACCAATAGGAAAATATAATCTCAAAGAAAAAACCTAAAAGGGAAATCTCATGCACCGTCGGAGAGAGAACCAATAGGACATTATAATCTCAAAGAAAAACCTAAAATGGAAATCTCATGCATCGTTGGAGAGAGAACCAATAGGAAAATATAATCTCAAAGAAAAAACCTAAAAGGGAAATCTCATGCACCGTCGGAGAGAGAACCAATAGGAAAATATAATCTCAAAGAAAAAACCTAAAAGGGAAATCTCATGCACCGTCGGAGAGAGAACCAATAGGACATTATAATCTCAAAGAAAAACCTAAAATGGAAATCTCATGCACCGTTGGAGAGAGAACCAATAGGAAAATATAATCTCAAAGAAAAACCTAAAATGGAAATCTCATGCACCGTCGGAGAGAGAACCAATAGGAAAATATAATCTCAAAGAAAAAACCTAAAAGGGAAATCTCATGCACCGTCGGAGAGAGAACCAATAGGAAAATATAATCTCAAAGAAAAAACCTAAAAGGGAAATCTCATGCACCGTTGGAGAGAGAACCAATAGGAAAATATAATCTCAAAGAAAAACCTAAAATGGAAATCTCATGCACCGTCGGAGAGAGAACCAATAGGAAAATATAATCTCAAAGAAAAACCTAAAATGGAAATCTCATGCACCGTCGGAGAGAGAACCATTATAGTCTGATAACTTCTACTGAGTCTTCATCAGAAAAATCTGTTGGGAGTTGATTTAGCTGGACTAGAGAAGGCCTTGGACTGGATAAGAAATCTTTTGAGTCGATTAACTGAACCGGTCTAGGTCTTGAAATGTGGTTGAGAATTTAACTGCCTCTTTCCTGAAAGGTAAAGGTCAGTCGTATGCGATGCATGATATGGACCCTGCAATGATGTTCTCAACATAAATGAGATTTATATGATATGATGCGTCTATGCATGCTATAATGATGTATGTGATGTTTATGAATGTATGTTTTCGCCTAGGAAAGTAAATCCTTGACGAGTGCCGGGAAGTCGTATCCTGGGCTGATATTGAAGAATAGATTTTGCTTCCGCTGGGGATGATAGCTGCAAGAATACCGGTAGGAGAAGATGACTCCGTTGAAGAATAAACTTGGCAAATGGAAGATTCTGCGGGGAGAAAAATACTCTAGCGACCATGCTGGGGAGTGATACTCTGTGGGGACAGAGATGCTTTTGCTGAATTGTTGAGAATGACTTGCTGAGGATATCTCTGCTGTATTGGAAGTGC
Source organism: Vicia faba (assembly GCA_948472305.1). NCBI lineage: Eukaryota > Viridiplantae > Streptophyta > Magnoliopsida > Fabales > Fabaceae > Vicia > Vicia faba. The sequence continues at coordinate 66,815 of CATIWC010001521.1, read as the reverse complement.
TGATAGACTTCGCTGGGGATAAGAAGATTTTGTCGACGACGATCTTTCTGTGGCTTTTGGCTGAGGATAACCCAGTTATATCCTGTTAAGGAAATAACTCTTTAAATAAAGCCGGACGACGCGTTCATGCTCTACGAGGGAAAAGCTTCCAGAATCTACTGGGGATAAGCTTATTGCTTGGGGGAGATGAATCCCAACCTTCCTGGATTGGACTCTTCTGGGGAAGTTTTGATATGCTGGGGAAGTGATTCTTTTGAATATTTGATGTGCCGCCGGGGAACGATCTTTAGAGCAAGACTGCCGGGGATGCTTGTTAAGAGTATATGTATACTGCTGGGGAATGTTGGGATCTGCTGGAGGATACCCAATTTCCTTGAGACTTGATAACTCTGCCTGGAGAAGAATGCACTGTTTTGCTGAATCACTCTCTGGGGAATTAATATGCACTGGTCATATTCTTTAGCTGAACCTACCTTGGTACCTTGGAGGATAGAACAATTGGATTGTTTAGACAACTCTTTTATTGCCCCTGTTTCTAGTGTCACCTGTAATAAAATCCTTTGTTTCGTATGCAAATATTTATGAGTTAGCAAACTATTGTCAATGCATATATCACAAATTGAACCTTGGACGTTCTTCGCAAGACAAAACAGAAAAAGAAAAACACTTGGCACGTTTAACTGAAAATATATTTGTATTGATTTTGAATGGCCTGAAAATAGGCGTTTTGTGTACAAGAGGCTGACGTCCTAGTAAGAGGAACGCCGCCGAACAAGAGAGTTTATACAAATTTGTACAAAAGAAAATAAAACAACTGTGTGAAATGAATGATCCCACTGGGTTTCAACTCTGATATTGCCTTTATAACTCCGAACGTCTCATCACTTGATGACCTTGGTTGAAGGTGAAGCTGACTGATCGATGCCGTTTGAGCTTGATGTAGATACCGGATTCTGGATGCAAAGTGATCAATGAGACATAGTATTACGCTTTATCCCTAATTTTTGCCTGGACCGCCCTTTCGGGTTTTCAGTCCACCGGGATACCCATTTTTGCCCAAGCCGCCTTTTCAGGTTTTCGACTTGCCGGGTGTACAGATTTTTCATTTCATCCCTTCATTTTGCCCGAACCCTTTTGGTTCGACGGGAAGCCCTAATTTTTGCCTAGGCATGTCAGCCTAACGGGTCTTTTTCATGCGTAGTATTTTTTTACTATGTCTGCATTAGCGGGGTGAGGAAGGTCGTCACCATCCATATTGGTCAATATCATTGCTCCTCCCGAGAACACATGGTTGACCACAAATGGCCCTTCGTACGTAGGGGTCCATTTTCCCCTTGGATCACTCTGAGGAAGGATGATTCGTTTGATTACCAGATCCCCAACTTGATATTCCTGTGGTCTGACCTTTTTGTTAAATGCCCTGATCATTCGTTTCTGATACGTCTGACCATGACAGATAGCAGCGAGTCTCTTTTCATCAATGAGGTTGAGCTGATCAAGTCGTGTCTGGACCCAATCGTCCTCATTCAGATTTGCATCCTTCATTATCCGGAGAGAGGGTATTTGCACTTCGATCGGCAAGACTGCCTCCATACCATAAACCAGAGAGAAAGGAGTTGCCCCGGTTGACGTCCTGGCTGAGGTACGGTACCCATGTAGAGCGAACGGTAACATCTCGTGCCAATCTTTATAAGTCACTGTCATCTTCTGCACGATTTTCTTGATGTTCTTATTTGCTGCTTCTACAGCCCCATTCATCTTCGGTCTGTAAGGAGAAGAATTGTGGTGCTGTATCTTGAACTGTTCGCAGAGCTCAGCGATCATCTTGTTATTCAGATTGGTACCGTTGTCTGTAATAATTCTCTCTGGGACGCCGTACCGACAGATCAGGTTATTCCGAATAAACCGTGCCACAACAGTCTTGGTTACCGTAGCATAGGATGCTGCCTCGACCCACTTCATAAAATAATCAATCGCCACTAGGATGAAGCGATGCCCATTAGATGCAATAGGTTTAATTTCACCGATCATGTCTATGCCCCACATTGCAAACGGCCACGGCGCAGTCAGAACATTCAGGGGAACTGGAGGAACATGCACCTTGTCTGCATAAATCTGGCACTTATGGCATGTCCTGGAATGTTGGTAACAGTCAGCTTCCATTGTGGACCAGTAATATCCTGCCCGTAGGATTTTCTTAGCCATAGTATGCCCACTGGAATGTGTACCAAAGGTCCCTTCATATAGCTCTTCCATGATCCTTTCTGCTTCAGTTTTATCCACACAACGCAGTAAAGTTGAATCATGGTTTCGCTTGTACAAGATACCGTTGCTAAGGAAGAACTTGGCTGCGAACCTTCTCAGGAATTTCTTATCATTGACAGATGCACCTTCAGGGTATTCCTGAGCTTCCAGATATCTCTTCACCTCATGGTACCAAGGCTTCTCAGTCACCAATTCAGTTTCGAGATCACAACAGTATGCCGGTTCGTCCAGTTTCCAAATGATGATTCGGGGAGCCTCATTGTCCCATTTGACCTTGAACATTGAAGACATTGTAGCTAACGCGTCCGCCAACTGATTCTCTTCTCTTGGAAAGTGTTCAAAGGTTATCTCTGTGAAGTGGGGGATCAGGGTCAACACACATTCTCTGTAGGGAATCAGGTTTGGATGTTTCGTATCCCACTCTCCTTTGATCTGATTGATCACAAGAGCGGAATCTCCGAAGACACTTAGAAATTTGATCCTTAGGTCGATCGCAGCTTGAAGACCCATGATGCACGCCTCATACTCCGCCATGTTGTTGGTACAGTTGAAACATAGCCGGGCGGTGAGTGGAGTATGAGTACCTTGAGGAGATATGATTACGGCGCCGATACCATTTCCCAAAGTGTTGGAGGCTCCGTAAAAGTGCATAGACCATCGGGATCCTGGTTCAGGTCCTTCATCCGGTCCAGGTACTTCACAATCCGTTACTATCATGATGCTTTCATCCGGAAACTCAAAGTTCATTGATTGATAATCATCTACGGCCTGATGTGCCAAGTGGTCTGCCAATACACTTCCCTTGATGGCTTTCTGGGTTGTGTACTGAATGTCGTATTCCGTCAAGATCATTTGCCATCTTGCAATTCTCCCAGACAGAGCAGGCTTTTCGAATATGTACTTTATAGGATCCATCTTTGAGATCAATAAGGTGGTATGAGTCAGCATATACTGTCTCAGCCGGCGAGCAGCCCATACCAAAGCGCAGCAAGTTTTCTCAAGCAGTGAGTATCGGGTCTCACAGTCGGTAAACTTTTTGCTAAGGTAATAAATGGCATGCTCTTTTCGGCCAGACTCGTCATGCTGCCCCAACACACACCCCATTGAATTGTCAAGCACTGTTAGATATAGTATCAGAGGTCTCCCTTCAACTGGTGGCATAAGGATGGGTGGTTCTTGGAGATACTCTTTGATTCTGTCAAAAGCAGCCTGACATTCATCGTTCCAACGTACTACCTGATCTTTCTTCAGCAGCTTGAAGATTGGCTCACAGGTAGTAGTAAGATGTGAGATAAAGCGAGCAATGTAATTCAGGCGTCCTAAAAAGCCTCTGACTTCCTTCTCTGTTTTAGGAACTGGCATCTCTTGAATAGCTTTGACCTTAGCAGGGTCCACTTGAATACCCTTGTCACTGACCACGAAGCCTAGCAATTTTCCTGATCTTACCCTGAAGGTGCACTTGTTCGGGTTCAATCTCAGCTTGTACAGTTTCAACCGGTCAAACAACTTTTGCAGATGATTTAGGTGCTCTTCCTCAGTCTGGGACCTAGCGATCATGTCGTCAACATACACTTCTATCTCATGATGGATCATATCATGAAATAAAGCAACCATGGCACGTTGGTAGGTTGCCCCAGCGTTCTTCAACCCAAATGGCATGACCTTGTAACAGAAGGTGCCCCACTGAGTAACGAATGTAGTCTTCTCCATGTCTTCAGGTGCCATCTTGATCTGATTGTAACCTGAGAAGCCATCCATGAAAGAGAACACCTTGTGCTGAGCTGTGTTATCAACAAGGACATCAATGTGAGGTAAGGGGAAGTCGTCCTTGGGGCTGGCCCTGTTCAGATCCCTGTAATCGACACACATTCTGACTTTACCGTCCTTCTTTGGTACCGACACCACATTAGCAACCCACTGAGGGTAAGAAGTCACTGCGAGGAACCCAGCATCAAACTGTTTCATGACCTCGGCTTTAATCTTCTCAGACATCTCTGGACGCATCCGACGGACCTTTTGCTTAACTGGAGGGCAGTCTTCCTTAGTTGGCAAATGATGGACCACAATATCGGTATCTAACCCGAGCATGTCTTCGTAGGACCAAGCAAATATCTCTACATAATCATGCAGCATTTGAGTCAACCGTTGCTTCACGCTGAGCTCTAGGTTGGCACCAATCTTTACCTCTTTCTTGTCTTCTTCGGTACCCAGGTTGATTGTTTCCACTGGCTCTTCATGGGGTTGAATTGCCCTCTCCTCCTGAAGCAACAGTCTTACAAGCTCACCAGGCACTTCGCAATCATCTTCACCTTCGTCTTCGGCTAAGTTGATCGGATTTTCGAAGTCATAACTGGCAGTAGCAGAGTTGTTATCAGTGAGATCCAGAGTGGATTGAAACCTGTATGAGTGAGTGTGTGTGAATACAGCTGTTTTGAAATATATGTAAAGGAAAGAAAGACGGAAAAGGAGCACAATATTTGCAATGCGGGAATACATCCAAGATTTTCATTCATGATATATGAAATGACAATTTATATGCCCTCACAAATGAAACCACGGTGCCTCGGGTAAGACACCGGGCCAAAGAGTTTATTATTGTTTATTACAAAATAACGAAACAAAGAAATTTATTACTGCGTCACAAAGGTAACAGGGGTATGGTCTTTGGCAATCCAATTGTTCAATCCGCCTTCGGTTGTCGGGTAGATCCAGCTATTGAATTCAGCTTCGTCCACTTCATTGTCTTCCCCAACAACATTCACTCCATGAGCAGGCAGGGGAGCTGTCACTACATTAGGCTTCTCATATGCCTCAAACTGTACCTCCTTGGCGGCAATAAGATCTTGTAGCTTGCTCCTTAGCGCCCAACAGTCATCAGTAGAGTGCCCCGGGCTATCTGAATGATAAGCACAACGAGCATTCAGGTTGTACTTAGGAGATGTAGTATTGGGGAACTTCGGAGCCTCCCTGATAGTCACTAAATTGGAGGATAGCAACTGTGGTAAGATCTGCGACAGGGTCATGCTTAACCGGGTGAATTCTCTCCGGGTTCTTTCAGCCTTTTGAGGATTGTTCAGCCGAGGAGCGGCAGCAGGCTTGGCAATCATTACCGCACTGACAGATTGGCGGCGATCAGGTCTCTCCGATCTTTTGGAACCATACACGGCACTAGCCTCCTTCTTGAAGGGTTTCTTCTCAGAACTAGATGATGCCCCCTTCGGAATCTTTCCAGATTTCAGCCCAGCCTCAATTCTCTCTCCAGTCAGAATCAAATCGGTGAACCCAGCAGAAGAATTCCCAATGAGATGGTTGAAAAATGGCCCGGATAGGGTCCCCAAGAACATGTCTACCAACTCCCGATCAGTCAAAGAGGGCTGCACCCTGCCAGCCAGGTCTCTCCACTTCTGAGCGTACTCCTTAAAACCTTCGCTTGCACCTAACGACATACCCTGGAGTTGGGTACGTGTGGGGGCAAGGTCGGCATTATATTGATACTGCTTGTAGAAAGCAGTAGCCAACTCCTCCCAGTTACGAACTTTGGTCCCATCCAGCTGATAGAACCATTCGAGATGGGTCCCTGAAAGACTCTCCTGGAAGAAGTGGATCCATAAATTCTTATCCGCAGAGTACGACTGAATTTTCCGAACATAGGACCTTATATGCAGCTTGGGACAAGACGCCCCGTCATACTTAGAGAAGGATGGTGCTTTGAACTTGTGAGGGATAATCACACCAGTGGACAAACCCAGATCTCCGAAATCCAGCCCAGGTACCTGTTGAACCTCCATAGCTTTCAACCTATCCTCCAGTTGCTTGTATCTGTCTTCTGCAGGAGGGTACTGCTCTTCATCAAAATCAGTCTCGTTGTCGGAGACTACCGGACTAGGAACCCTTGCTTCTGCCTGAGGAGTACTCTTGCCAACAGAAGAACCAGCCTCTTCATGCTGCAGAGTATTGCCAAACCTTCGGCCCGAGTTGAACAGAACAGTTTTTCTCTTCTTCTTCTTCTCCTTCTTCAGGAGCATAGCCTTCAGTTCTTCTTGGCCCTGAGCCAAACCCTTGATTAATTCCTGGAATTGTGCATTCTGCACCTGAAGAGCCTTGATGGAAGTCTCAGTTGATGACGAGTCAGGATTCATGATGCTGAAATAAACAGCGAAGAACTGTAAGCAACCTGAAAAGGGGAAAACCTGCTATGCACATGATGAATGAGATGTGTTTATGCAATGCATTCAAGGGTTCGAAAGTTCAAATTTGTTGTAGACAAAAGGGAACACACGTTATCATTAAGGAAATCATTGTTTAATACATCAAAGCCTCATGGGCAAAATAATACAAAAATCAAATCAATCCCAAAATATGCTACGCATCCTCTTTGGAGCTATGTAAGTGTTGAGATTCCTCTCCTCATGCAACAGGCGGGTGAGCTCCAAGACCTTCTTTTCACTGGCATGTAGACTAGTCTCAAGAGAATTCCTTTCCTCCTTAAGCTGGACCCAGCTCTTCTGCATCTCTTCCCAGGATGTGGGCATATCAGGGTGCTGAATAGTGTAGGACACTTCTCCTTCCAAGACTGGCTCTTTGATCACAGGGAGCATATGGGGGTAAGGCATCACTAACTTCTGGGAGCGGGCGCGTACCCACTTGAGATAAGGCTCCAAAGGGATGGAGTTCCTGTGCCCCAGTGTCTTGCTGTCTATCCTACTTGGCATCCTCCAAGCTCTGATAAATCTCTGGCGAAGTCCTTGAGTATCGTTGTCGAAGTCAAAAACTATGTCAGGAATTAACATGTCATGAGGACCATCTCTCCGAGCATAACCAAACTGTCTCCAAGCCAGGCATGGGCTCTAAGTAATACCTCCTCTGATTCCAAGTAAAGGAACATTAGGGTATTCCCCGCAACAATCGATGATAGTGACCTCTTCTCTGGACCTAGGGCACCAATGTATATCTGCATGTGTAAGAGTCATCAACCGTTGTGACCATCTCAAACCCCGCTCATTCTTCAAGACTGATTGTGGAAGGTGCGAAATAAACCACCTTCCCAGGAGAGGAGTGCAACACATAAGGACACCTCTTTTTCTCATGGTTCGAGTGTAACATGAGTGAAGGATGTCCCCCAGCAATGTAGGTATAGGATTCCTGGACATAAAGATCTGGACAGCACTGATATCAATAAGCTGATCTGGGTTAGGGAACAACACCAAACCATAGACAAGGAGGGCCACAACCTCTTCAAAAGCTTGCAAGTCAAGGGAGTTCCAACATTCATGGGCCTTTTCAAACAGAAACCTGGCTAAGAACCCTTTGATACCACTTCTAACTTCCCAATGTCCCTTGAGGTCAGATGACTGTAGGTGCAAGGCTTTAGCAATCTCTTCAAGCTTAGGTTCCTTTTCTGTACCGTTGAAGGGTAGCTGATCAAGGATAGGGATCTTCAGGAGCCGGGAGAACTCCTCCAATGTAGGTACCAACTGATAGTCCAAGAAGGTGAAACAGTGATGCAGAGGGTCAAAGAATTGGAACAAGACCTTGATCATATCTTCCTCAATGTTGGTATTGACCAAGCTGATGAGACTTCCATGTCTTTCACTGAATGAAGAGTTCTCGGGAATCCTGGATATAAGCTCCTTAAGCTGAGGAGGGACCCTTACAAGGCTGATTTGAATTGTCTTTCTACGAACAGTTTCCATGTCCTACAAAACAAGAACAAAGATGAAAATGAACCCCTGAAATGGTTAGTCAATGCATATGATGCTGGATGATGTCATGATGCTATGATTAAACACACCACATATAATTACAAAGACAAACATGTAAGGCACACAAGGCACACAAGACAAGCCCTTAAGGTTTAAGGCCAAAATGGGGTCTGGGTAGTACCCTCTTGAAGTTGGTGGGTTCAACCTGTCCTAATCAAAGTAACCGGGTTCTAAGGTTCCCAATATCACGGGATTGCTTTCATTGTTCATCGTTTCGATTTAGCCACTGAACTGGCGACCGAAATATTCCAGGAAAGCAACCCTCAATTGAGTGTAGTATCGAGTATCAACCAACCTCGGACTGCACCAAAGTCAGTTATCTCACTACCCTAAAGAGGCCAAGATAGTTCAATTAAGGTTCCTAAGGTCTGTTGATGCTTCACGACACCACGCGGAGGCCCCGTACTCTCCTTGACTGAACTCAAGGGTTACTGGTACACACCAAAGTGCCACATCAACGTAGTAGACTGTTTCAACCATGTCGGTATACCCCGCACAGTTCCCTCACAGCCTTGTTGCTACTTTCTAAGAAGGTATCCCCCAGATCCGGGTTAGGATCTATAGAACTCCCAAGCAACCCACAATAATAAAGCAAGCAAAGAAGACAATTGAAAACACAGTGATCTTAATCCTAAGGTACACCTCACTTTAAGTTAAGTCCCCAGCAGAGTCGCCAGTTCTGTGATCGGTGGATCTGGAACTGACTGTTTAACGCTGGTTCGCGAAATGTCGCGGAAGCAAGAGTCGCCACCGTCTTTTATTTTCTCCAAATGGAAAGGACAAAAGCATAGAAAAATTCCTTAAAGAGATTGCTCTCGGTTCGGGAGGTAGATTTATAGAAAGGGAAGGTGTTAGCACCCTTTCTATCCATGGTTATCCATGGGCTCTTAGATACTTGCTCACTTGTGTTTTCAAAAATGGTTTGTTTGCTTTTCAACTGTGGGTTTAAAAAGTTTCTTTGAAAATTCCAGTTCGACTCTTGTATCGGTCCTCAAGAGTGTTTGAAAAATTGCTTTCGAAAGCTTTTTGAAAAGGTGTCGGTGTGAAAAGTATTTTTGATTTTTGTTTTGAATTTAGAGCAAGTATCAAGAGTTCTCTACCTACCCTAAGGAATTCGTCTGTGTAAATGTCCTTTAAAGTAGTGCCATCCCACCATTGAGAGGTAGGTAGCACCACCGTTGGAGGTGTTCGGGTCAATTCGAGGTTCGGGACATGGTGATCACCAGAGCAATGGGAAGACACCTTAGAAGCTACCCTCATGCCAGGTTCCCGGATCATGAGGACTTACTAAGACATCCTCTACTCGACGATCACCTTTCGAGGCAAGGCAACAGTGAGGCGTACCCTAGGGGTGGTGTGTGCGATTTGTGTGTCGTTTTCGTTTGCATTTATCTTGTCATGTTATTGGTGTTCTACGCTTGATTTTATTTTATCCATACATTCTTTCATGCTTTTGATTAACAGTTAAAAATATTTGCGGGAAAAGTAAATCTAAAGCTATTACAAATGGCGCGGGTCCACATCGCCAAAATTAACCAGGACCCGATTTGACAGAAAAAGTAAAGAAATTAAAAGATAAAGTGCGATAAAGTTAATTTACAAGGCTTCGGGAGAGATACAGAATATTATAAAGAAATAAAATAAATATGCGAATTAGAATAAAAATTAAGAACGTGGGCGTTGGACCCTTTTTTGCAAAAATTGAATTAACGATAAATTAATTAAAAGAAAGCAAGAAATTTGTTTTTTGGTGTTTTTTAATATTTTATGATTTAATATAAAAAGAATTAATCAAAATACGACGCAAACCCTAATTCTAATTATTTTTAATTTATTAAGAAAACATTAGAATTAAACCTAAATTAAACCTAATTTTTACATGCAAATTTAATTATGAAAATAAATAAAATAAATAATATTATTATAAAAAAGGAAAAATTAAGAAGGAATAAAAACATTAATTAAACCTAGTTCTATATTTTTTTATATTTTTGTTATGAAAGGAATTAAAATTAAAACCCTAATTTAAACTAATTAATTTACATGCATTTATTTACAAGAAAATACTAAAATTATTTATTGTATTTTTAATCTTTTCTGATTTTTGTGCATTTTTTATATTTATGAAAATAAGTAATTAATTTAAACAAATAATAATTAAAAGAAATAGAATTAAATAAATAAAAGAAATAAAGAAAAGTGAAAAATATGCAAACCTAAGGGGTGGTAGTCCCCAAAGTGGAGGTATGATTATGGAGATTCTGGCCCAACAACCCATTGATCCGTTTGACTTTCCAGGTGGTATGCTGTAGCGTTGACTGGACCTTATGTTGTTCCTCCAATCTGCACCCTTGATCTGATGAACCTGGACAGATGGCCGTTGATTTTTGCGCGTGTATGATGTGCTTCAATGCTGAATCTGCACGTGAATTTTTATGGAAAAATATTATGGAAATAACAAAGACCTGGGGCTCGAACCCAGGTCATGGACATTGCCAGCACGTGTACCTACCACTGAACCATCCCAAACATGTTTGATATATAATAGCAAATAAACATTATAAAAGAAATAATGGTCAGGGTCCACCAACGCGCGCGAATTTTTGAATCAACCTATCACCGTGTGCCACGATATCGTCTTCTCCACATTCCTGAAACACAAAACATTAAGCCACGGTTTTATACGCGTTCTGTTAGGTAGCTTTAGGGAAAATAGCGATTAGCCCTCAGTCACTCATAAATTGAGCGCGAGGGTGGTCTTAAGATCGCCTGAGTGTGCTGAGTTGGATGGTGGTGGTCTTGAGGGCCAATTTTTTCCCAGTCAAAAACCCCTAATCCAAGGTCCTGTAAACCCTAGAAAACGATAATGGTGAAATTGCCTACAGCTTGCAAAAACTCAATTAAGTTATATGATTAGCATTAGAACAAGTCAATTAGTGTAAATGCATAACAAAAACGCAATGAAAATGCCTTAAACATGAAACACGATTATGCATTTTTTTTGAAACAGTTTGAATCCTGTATACCGATTCTTGGAGTTTGAGTGAATGTTTTTGATTGGGACACGTTCAGTGATCCTTGAGGAAGCTATTGAAACAAAAATTATGTCTTGAATCGCCTTGAAAGGGAGTTTTCAGAATTGACTTTTTTGAGAAAAATTTCAAGTTTGGTAATGGCTTTTGGGCGCAGCTCAGTGTGTTTTTGCATTAGGTTTTCATTCAGGCTTATGTATTGAATAGATTAGGTCAAGAAAAACCAATCAAATCCATTGCATTCATTGATTTTGAAAATTGATTTTCTAGGATCTTTTTTCAAATATTTTTCATACAACTTTGTATCAATTAAGATCAATTCAATCCAAATCTTTCTATATTGGGATATGCACGGATTATTGAGAATAAAACATGTACAAAAATATTTGTTAGGTTAAGTTAAATATTTTTCACATATTTAATTGATTTAAGTGAATTATTATAAATAAAAATTCAAATAAATAAATAAAAAATGAGAAAATACTTCCCTTTGGGCCAAGTGGTCGTGCACATGCTTGGAATGATGAATTGTGGAAGAAAAATGGGCCCATTAGCAATTTTAGGTCATTTGAAGTAATGTTGACTTTTCAAAATATCCAAAAATTTCCCAACTTCCACAAGGCATAACGTGCTCAATTTTTAAGCTTTTCTCATGTTCTTGGACATTTTGGAAAGGTCTTTGAGTCCTCTAACCAATGTCTTTTGTCCCATGTCATTTTGATTTACCAATCTCAAGTTATGGCCTTTGACTTAAAGTCCCTTTTTGTTGACTTTTGAAAATGACCTATAATGTTGAAATTGATAACTTTTTGTGAGAGCATTTCTTGGACTTGAAGTATGAAGATGAGTTGTAGGAAATGTCTTTTTCTTCAAAATGAGCTTTGGATGGAATTTTTCTGATAATCCATGTGAAAGTTATGCCCTGGTCAATTTCAGTTGACTTTTTCAACTGTCCAAATAAGGAAACTTTTGCATCTTGATGATTTCTGAGCCAAACTTTGAGAATCATGATCAAGCATTGATCAAATGATGTTTGTGGCTTCAAAATGATATGTTGACCAAAAATTTTAACTTTTGACTGCCAAATGACCATTTTGCCCCTACAGTTGACTGTAGTGCAATTTAGGGTTTTGACTGTGCAATTTTGAGCTGAAAGCCTTGAAACTTGATATGAGGATGCTTGACCATATTTGTAGGCATATGAGACTTGATTGGACCTTTGAAAACTCCATTTTCTTGATCAGAACACAAACCCCAGTTTTGACTGTATGGGAGACCTTTGCACTGTGCAACCCTTGGGGAATTTTGCAGCTTGATTTTGCAAATCTTTGAAGAATATGGGAGGGCAAATTTTTGGGTACAACAGAGTCCTTCTAATTTCTCCTGAAGTAATTCCAACAAAATTCAAGTATAAATTAGATGGTCCTCGTTGTTCGAACAATGAAGCTGAGTATGAAGCGCTCATTGTTGGACTTGAAGCTTTGTTGGAATTGGGGGCAACCAGAGTCGAAATTAAAGGAGACTCTGAATTAGTGGTCAAACAAATCACAAAGGAATACAAGTGCATAAAGGAAAATTTAATGGTATACTTCGTCATAGTCAATAGGCTATTAAAGAAATTTGAATACATAGATATTCAACACATACCAAGAATAGAGAACCAAGAAGCAAATGACTTAGCGCAGTTGGCTTCAGGTTATAAAGTGTCTACCAAGAACTTTAAGGATTTGGTCGAATTAAGGGGAAGAGTTATGGCTACTAGATTCACACCATCAGATCTAGAAAGTATGAGATTGGGATATGCTGAGAAACAGGGATTCGAAATACTAGCCATAAATACTTTGTCAGATGCAGATTGGCGAAGTCCATTGAAGAGTTATTTAGCAGACCCAACTCTAAAGGTGGATAGAAAAACAAAATATAGAGCATTGTCATATCTCCTCATGGGGAACGAATTGTTTAAAAAGACCCAAGAGGGCGTATTATTGAAATGCCTAGGAGAGAGTGAGGCATATTTAGCATTGTCTGAAGTCCATAATGGGGCATGTGGGGCACACCAAGCAGGTCATAAAATGAAATGGTTGCTATTTCGATACGGTTTGTATTGGCCTAGCATGCTAAAAGATTGCATAGACTTTGCTAAAGGATGTGAGGAATGTCAGAAACATGCAGGAATTCAACATGCCCCTGCAAGTGAGTTGCATTCGATCATCAAACCATGGCCATTTGGAGGATGGGCATTGGATTTGATAGGAGAAATAAATCCTGCTTCGTCTAAAGGACAGAAATACATCTTGGTGGGAGTAGATTATTTTACCAAATGGATCAAAGCTATACCTCTGATAGTTGCTGATCAAGAGGCAATTATTGAATTTATACAGAAGCACATTATCTATAGGTTTGGATTGCCAGAAAGTATAACTACAGACCAAGGCTCTGTATTTACTGGTAGAAAGATGCAAGGATTTGCCCAAGAAATGGGGTTTAGATTGTTAACATCAACACCATATTATGCTCAAGCAAACGGACAAGTCGAAGCAGAAAATAAAGTAATAATAGGATTAATCAAGAAGCATATTGGCAAGAGGCCAAGAAATTGGCACAAAACTCTGGACCAAGTGTTATGGGCTTGTAGAACATCTCCTAAGGAAGCTACTAACACTACGCCTTTCCAACTTACATTTGGGCATGATGCAGTGTTACCAGTAGAAATTCATCTGCAATCAGTTCGAATTCAGAGACAAAACGAAATCCCAGCTGCATTATATTGGGAAATGATGATGAATGAATTAGTTGAGTTGGACGAAATTAGATTACATGCGTTGGAAATTTTGATGAGGCAAAAAGAAAGAGTGGCCAGAACATACAATAAAAGGGTGAAGAAAAAAGTATTCGTTATTAATGACTTGGTTTGGAGAGTCATATTGCCTATGGATAAGAAGAATAAAGCGTTAGGTAAATGGTCACCTCATTGGGAAGGACCTTTTCGAATATTAAAGGTGTTCTCAAACAATGCATACGAAGTCGAAGAGCTCTTAGATGATAAACGTGTCCTAAAGGTAAATGGGAAATATTTAAAGAAATATAAGCCAAGCCTGCGGGAGATTCGAATAGTAACAACGTAAAACAAAATATTATAAAAAGCCAAGATGGCAAGATAGAATGCCAAAATGGCGTTGTTCGAATATTACATGTAAGAAACCAAAGTTATAGTCAGATAAACATCAAAATCTAGAAATAAGCATTATTTTTCAACCGATTAAAGGTGCTTCGAAATGTTTCAAGTTTCTGCTGAGCGAACCGCCTGGCTCCTTCCAAGGTTGCCACTTCTCCTTTAAGTTGTTCTGCAGTCTCCATTTCTGCAAGCCCCTGGTTGAGAAGCTCTTCGAATTGGTTGCCTGCAGGATTGGTTTCGAAGGCTAGTTGTTGTTCCTTAGCCTCCTTAACTTTCTGTTGAAGTTCCAGAATCTGCCTTTCCCAAATAAGAATGGACTCAGCTCGAGCCTCATAATCAGTCTTCGCCTGCTTCAGATGCATAGCTTGATCCTCAGCTTCTTGAGAGAGTTTCGAAGCTTGTTCATAAGCGGCATCCATGGCAATGCGTTTCTCGTGAACTTTCTTGGCAGCAAATTCGTCTTGGAGAAGGTAGCCAGTTACGTTGTCCAGCAAATTCTGAAGGTCGAACAAGAGAGTACTAACTGGCAAGGAGCAGGTGGCAAGATTGACCTTTGTGAGCAGCTCCTTCATAGTATAGCAAGCAGTACTATCTCGCTTAAGCACTTCGAATATATCCACATTGAGAATAGTTCTCCTAATTTTGTTGAGAAGAACAACTCTTTCATCTGTGGGAAGAGGATAGCTGGTTGAACTTGTGCCAGCCCTAGCGAGTGGAACGTCCCTCTGAGCCAATTTTTCCTTCATGTACCCAATGGGGTCATTTCGCCTCAGAAGTGCCAGTTCCTCGTCAATCATTCGAGACAGAGAGGGTTGGGGGAATTCCACGCGTAGGGGAACCACGTTTGTTTCAACCTCTAGGGTTTCGTTGATTGCATCACCATCCCCTTCATTTGCTTCGTGCTCTTGGTCTTCTTCATCCTCGTCCAAATCTACCACTTCGATACCATCCCTTTCGCCGCTATTTGCGTTAGACTCCGTCCCAGCAGTCGAACCGTCATTGACATTTTCCTCGTCATTGGCATTTTCCTCCTCAGATTCTTCGTCTGCAGATTCTTCGGCTCTTTGCTCAGAATCAGCTTTCTCTTCTTCAGTTTGAGTGTCCTTTGGGTCCTCTTGAAGAGTTTCAAGAGGGGACTTTTGAAGAGAGGCCCTTTGCAAATCTTCTGCAGACGTTTGAAGTATTGTTTTGTTTACCTCTTTCAGAGGAATGGAGGTACCTTGATCATCCTGCTGTTCAGGAGTTCCAGCCAGAACCGCCACATTGGAGGAACCTTTGTTTTGGACCAAGTTGCTGGAATCTCCTTGAGGAGAGGAGTTGAGCGGAGCAGCAGCCCTGGATGGTGAGGTCGAAATGGTGGAAGTGGGATTCAAAATGTTCTGCAAGGAACAGCAGAATGTTAAAGAAAAACATTCACCAAGGTAATAAGAAGTTAGTGTTGGAAACAATTTTTAGAAGTTCGATTTACCTGTGGACCCTCAGAGGAAAGGTTACTAGCTATACGTTCCAACGGTGGGTTGGAAGTCGAAGGTGGATTTTTGGATTTAGGTAAGGGAGCAGCATCCCTGGAATCGAGTCCAGAGACACTAGTCGGAACAGTGCTTTTAGGAGTATCTTTCTTTAGCTTCTTCTTCGAAGCAGTATTTGAGTTTCCTCCAGCCTTGGGGTCTTCCCCAGTAGTGCTTAATTTCCGCTTCTCGGGAGTAGTAGGAGGAAGCTTGTTGGTCTGAAAGAATTTTAACGAAAAGTTAGATATAAACCACAAAGCTTGAGTGAATTCGAAACGTCAAGGCTAAGTGATTACCGTTGGAATTGGAGCACTTGTTGTTGTTGGCGTTATTGTTGTTGTTGTAGTCGCAGCAGTAGTAGTTGTTTCGGGTGGAGTAGCTTTTTCAATAGTTTCGATGGAGGCTTGAGAAGCACTCCCTTCCTTCAATTTCGAGGTAGCTGTCTTTATCCTGATAGCTGAAAATCAAAACAATTAAAGCAAAGGTTAAAGATATGGAAAATAAAAGACATTTGGGATTTTCCCAAGCATTCGCACCTGTGCCTTGACCAGATTTAATTGACATGGCAGAAAGGTCGTATCGAAGGTGTCCTGGGAAATCATGAAGCCAGTATCGAGCCCATGTCACAGTCTCAGATGGCTTTGGTTTCCTTTGAAGATATTTGAACATCTCTTTGCAAGTAAACCACCATGGATATGGAGGAAACCAAGCCAAAGCCAGTTCTGAGGTAGGTAATCTGGGAAATTTAGGTGGATGCATTTCGAATGCCAACCTATACCTATCCTCAGGTGACAACCCTGAAGGAAGTTTTAACTTAGAAACTTTTTGTTTAAATTTTTCCTTCAAGGTCTCAGCTGCTTGATGCACAGTGGAGTCCAAGCGCGTGGGGTCGTAAGTAGTTTCAAAATAATTTTGAAAAGCTTTAATCTCTTTGGCATGAGTAAACATACCTTTCTTTGCTGGTACCTGCACATCGAAGGCATCAATTAGTTTCTGTCGAATCGTAAGAGTATCGAACATACAAGTTTGATAAAACTTAATCCACCACTCCAGAAATCCTTTAGCCGCGAGATGGGTAGGTTCGAAGGCTATCAGCTCAAATTGGGCAAAGCCTTGATATTGTTCTTGCTGGATTTTGGCTTCCCTTGCCTTGAAAGTTCGTCCAGAAGTGATGGCGCTCTCAGTTTGGAACAAAGGTTCAGGAATCAGTTGGCATAAGCCAAACTGCCTCGAAACGAAGTTTGGTTGGTAGGCAAAGAGAAGAATTTGGTTCTTGGCTGGGGTTATCCTTGAAGAGATGAGTCTAGGCAGCAAGAAAGCTCTCCATACATCCTGAATCTCCTTGCTCTTGATGGCTTCTGAGAGAGCCATGGTGAACCAAGAAGGTCCATGAGCCCTCGAAGCAAAAGGCGCCATGCTCTCTTCGAACTTGTGCCTTTTGGAGAATATCATGATGTACTTCGAGAATTGAACCTTGAAGTCATCTTTGTCATCATTAGGAGTTAGTCTTCGAAGCCTAGTGCCTTCGACTATCCTATCACTTATTTCAGAATCTTGCTCATCAATGGTATTGGCGGTTGATAAAGAGGGTTCGAACATGGCATTTAGCCATAGTTGGAGTAACCAGAATGGGCCAGCCAATAAAATGTTTTTCGAGGTGTGGGATTTGAGGCTCGAAACAGCTGACCTCAGGCTTTCATAGAGGTCAACTAAGAGTAATTCACTTAGGCACACTTTTCGATTTTCATGTAAATCCCTAGCTAGAGGAATGAACCTACTAGCCACCTGCAGGGATCTACTGCAGAAAACGTATCTAGACAGCCACAGGGTTAAGAAAGCAATGTGCTCTACGTCAGACACATTATCCCCTTCAGCATGATAATGGCTGATAAATTTGGAAAAGCTGGCTAACTTGACTTCGAAGTCAATTATGCTTGAGTGCTCTTCGTTGTCAGGAACATAAGTTTCTCCCACTGGCGACAGCCCAGTAATGGCCGCTATATCGAAGAAGGTGGGGGTGATCATTCCACCTGGGAGATGGAAAGTGTTGTAGGTACTGTCCCAGAAATAAAGGGACGCGAATAGCAGAGGATGGCTGTAGGTGAATCCGGGTTTCGATAGCTTAATCAGGTTATAAATGCCTAATTCTTCCCATTGCTGGGATTTCTTGGCTTCTACTTTTGTGAACCAATTTTGATAAGCAATATCAGAAGTAGGGCAGGATCGAAATGGTTTAAAATTGCTTTTTACATAATCCAAAACAAAGGGGTCCTTGGGAGGAACAGTTGGGGTTTCTACGGTATTTGAACTAGGAGATTCTACTGCCCTAGGGGCATCCATTTTGTTGAATAAAGGTTTGAAGCTATAACAGACGGGAAAAATTGTCCTGGTGTCCTTTAATATTTCGAAAACCGTAAGAGGGCCATTTAAGGCTAACCTCTTACCAGCAACGTGGGTAGGAATGAGTACCTGTGATGCGTACATCATTTCTTTTTCTTTGGAAATCATTTGAGGAGCAAGAGCAGATTGGCCTTGAATGGTGATGATTTTACTCTCCATGGGAGCTCCTGTAGTTTTTCCTTTCTTCTTGGAGACTTTCTTGAGTTGAGATGAAGTAGAAGAAGACATTTTGGAAGTTGTTTGAAAGCTTAGATTGTTTTATGAGAGAAGGAGGGTAAAAATTCAGAGTATGAAAGGTTTAGAGTGTGAAAAGAAAGAAGAAGATTAAGTTGATGATTTATAATGGGGAAGTTTAAGCATCCACCGAATAGAAGTGTGATACGTGGAGATCATGGGTTGGTGTGGTGAAGAGGTGGCATGAAGTTGATATAGGTAATAGGCGTGATTTAAAAGATAATCATTACTTATAACTGTGCCACGCTGTGAAGTGACTCCGGGCGGTTAAGGAATCCAAAAGGTGCTATGATTGATATGACTGGAGTCAAATGCATTAAATGTTACGATGATTCGAAAGTCCTATCAAAATCTTGTGTAAATGTTTAAAATAGGTATTTCTCAAAGAAATCAAAATACATATTTTAAAGGGGCAATTTGTTGGCTGAAGATTTTGATAATGTTATTTAGAAGCCAAAAGAGTTAGATGTTCTGATCGAAATGGAATTAAACGCCATATTTCGAAGTTGCAGAAGCAGTGTTTCGAATAAAGTGTGTCAAGGCTTGGAAGCTTCGAACGACAATTGTGGGAACATATCTAAAGGAGTTTCGAAACAACAGTGAGGCTGTGTTTGGGAAGAGCGTTCGAAACGGAGAAGCACCAAAACATTTGAAATTCAAATGGAAGCGGGACTTTCAAAAGTTTGAAAGTTATGTGTTGGAGCATTTGGGGACACGTGGAAAGATGAAAGGAGCATTGTCTTGCATGTTCGAAACGTGGCATAATCCTATAGCGAGACCGTTAGGGTCGAATTAGTATAAATAGAAGTCTTAGTATTAGGATTTCAGTGTGTCATATCTATTATACAAAATACTCAATAACATTCAAACTACCACATGGCAAGGGAAACGAATGCAAGAGAAATGTATGTATGATAACACCATGTATTTCTGATTTAATGAAAACCTTTTACCATTTCCAGTACTTTCCTTTATTCTTTTTGTCAAACAACATTTACAAGTTTTCTTATTTACAGTCTTTTCACTTCGAAATCTCTTCTTCAAAGTCTTACACTCTAATGTTGTCTTTATGTTTCAAGCATTTTATATTTCTGAAAACTATCACATTTTCCATACCTTTACCTTCAAGTTTTGTCCTTCGAACGCATACTTTTACTTAAAATCATTTATAGATTTCTTGCATTAAACGTTTTCTCCTTATTCTCAAACTTTTACGTTCCAGAAACCCTTTATGTTAACCGTTTTGTAAGTCGAAACTATTTACTTCATTTTTATGCAGTTTTATACGTCTTTACAATTCAGCATTACAATTAGCATTTATTCGTGTAACTTAGTTTTTATACACATTTTGACTACATCTTTAGAGAGAAATCGAAATAAGCCAAACACCTATACAATACCAACCATGAGTAATTGTTCGATTGTGAGAGTAACTTTAATATCCAAGGAGTCCTAGGATCAATCTAGTCGATCCTGTGAGTTAGCAGAGGGATTGAATAACAGTAAGAAATATTATTCGATAGTTTGGAAGACTAGCGGTTGTTTACCAGAAATCACTGGAAACAGCTGGCTCAGAAGTTCTGAAGTACCATATTCTCTTAACACTTAGAAAAATTTCTAAATGTTTAGAAATTTGGATTTTTCAAAGTAATTTCTGACTTCTGATTTTTGATGAACCAATTTCATGTCTTGATGAAATATAATTGTTGAAACTTGATTTTTTTTAATCAAAAAGTTAGAGTTTGACTTTTCAGTATGCTTTTGACCATTTTGCCCTTGTGAATGATTTTCTTGGAAAATTGTAATTCAAGACTTGAAACTTGATAGAAGCAAACCTAAGGGTCCAGGGTGATCCTTTGAGAAATGAGAGGGAAAATTTTGGGGTACAATAGTTGCCCCTGTTAAATCTTCTTAAACCTGAAGAGTTAGATTGGCGGGTCCGCCATTCGTGACTTGAAGGTGGAAGATGATTGAACACTAAAGTGCCCAGAAATTTTCACTCGAAGATGAATTGTGAATGGGCTTATAGATTCCATTTGGATTAATGATGGAGATTTGTCGGAGATGGGCTTGTAGATTCCATCCAAAGGTGATTGTTGACAGAAAATAGACTAGGTCTGAACTTGATTTCCACTGGAAAAGAATCAGAATAAATCTTTGGAGTGACTTATCTGAACCAGAAGAAGTCTTGTATGTCGTTTTAGTGGGAAGAATAAGAATAAATCTTGGAGCGATTTGTCTGAAATAGAAGTATTCCTTTGGATAGTATCAGGATAAACCATTGAGCAATCTTGAATATTCTTTAACTGGAAAGAATCAGAGTAGATCCTCGGGTGATTTATCTCAACCAGAGAACACGTCTGCGAGAAAGAATCAGAATAAATCGTTGAGAAATTTATCTGAACCCGAAGTGTTCCTTTGGAAAGTATCAGGATAAACCGTTGAGGGGTTTAAACTAAACCAAAAGAGATCTTGAATATTCTTTAACTGGAAAGAATTAGAGTATATCTTTGAGTGATTTATCTGAACCAGAGAAATCATCTGAGGGAAAGAATCAGAATAAATCATTGAGAGATTTATCTGAACCCGAAGTGTTCCTTTGGAAAGTTTCAAGATAAACCGTTGAGGGGTTTAAACTGAACCAAAAGAGATCTGGAGAAGAATCAGAACAAATCATTGAGATATTTATCTGAACCAGAGAAGATGTCTGCGGGAAAGAATCAGAATAAACCGTTGAGAGATTTAAACTGAACTGGCAGGGGTCTGAAAGAAATATCTGTTACGTAGATGGTTGACCAATCCTTTCTTGGGAATTAATTTGTATTTGACTTGTTGAAAATTTTGACGATAATTTTCTGTTGATTAATCTTTTCTGAAAAAGGCAAAGAGTTAGTGATATGTAATGCCATGATGCATGAAATGCATAGTACAATGCATTTGTGTCATTGATGTTTGTTATGTATGACTGTAATGTATGCGTATGTAAGCTATTCTGCTGTAGCATTGTTGGATTAGGGAAAATAAATCCCTGACTGTTGCTGGGGATGTGGGGTGCAAGCCATCATATTTTGTTGAAGAGTTAAGGGATGGGTTTCCATAATTAGAGAAATAAACTCTGTTTGGGGGAAGGGAAACACCATGCATTGCTTGTGGACTTCGTGAAATCTTGTTGTGGAATCCTGAGAAAATGGGCGACTTTCACTGGGGAATCTTAGGAGCGGTAACTGGAAGTTTTGTTTTGTCTGGGATGTGAGAGAGCTTGATATCATTAAGCGGCATACTGGAGATATGTTAGCGATCCTGCAGTGGGATGTCCCGTTTTCCGTTATTGCTGGAAAAGTATTTGCGGGGGATTTTATGGAATAGTCTAAAGATATTATCCTATTTCTTAAAGCCATTAGTGATTGTCTTTTTATTTTCTATTCCTCTTTTTTGTTCGTTTGTAAACAGTAGTCACGTTCAAATGCATATGTTCAAAAATAATCATTGGACGTTTTTGCAAACAAAACACGGAAATAAAAGAAAAACAAATAGTTTTGCACTTTCAAAGGGATATCTTTGTATTAACTTGAATAAGTATTTTTGTACAATGAGACGAACATTCTAGTAAGACAATGTCGCCGTAGGAAATGAAAATTTGATACAAAGAAAAGATAGTTATGTGAAATTATCCCATGGGGTTCCCATTCTGCTATAGCCTTCGTGTCTCTGAGCGTCTTTTCCACTTGCTGCCTTGTCCGAAGTTGACTGGATTGATTAGACCTGTTTGAGCTTGTCACTAGATGCTAAAGTTTATCTGTAAGGTGATCCAACGGGATATAGTCATACGCTTTAATTCCCTAACTTTTTCCTGGACCACCCTTTCTGGTTTTCAGTCCACCAGGATACCTTTTTTTTGCCCAAGCCTCCCTTTCAGGTTTTCAGCTTGCCAGGTGTACATATTTTTTTGTATTTTATCCCTAATTTTTTCTCGAACCTTTGTGGTTCACCGAGATGCTCTTGTTTTGCCTAGGTGTGTCAACCTAGCGAGTCTCTTATGCGTAGCATCTTTTGACTATGTCTGCGTTCACAGGGTGCGGAAGGTCGTCGCCATCCATAGTGGTTAGGATCTTTGCTCCACCAGAGATTATGTTTTTGATCACAAATGGTCCCTCGTATGTAGGAGTCCATTTGCCCCTGGGATCACCTTGTGGTAATATGATACGCTTGATTACCATGTCACCAACCTGATATACCTGACGCCTGACTTTCTTGTTAAAAGCTTTGATCATGCGTTTTTGGTACATTTGGCCGTGACAGACAGCTGTAAGCCTTTTCTCATCAATTAGGTTTAACTGGTCAAGTCGAGTTTGGATCCAATCGTCTTCACTCAGCCCTGCATCCTTTATGATTCTCATAGAAGGTATTTGGACTTCAATTGGTAGAACAACTTCCATGCCGTATACCAAGGAAAAGGGAGTTGCCCCTGTTGATGTGCGCACCGTGGTACGGTAACTGTTGTACCCCAAAATTTTCCCTCTCATATTTCTCAAAACATTGCAAGAAAAATCTCCAAGTTGCTCAAGTTTGCTCAAGAGTGGGTCAGACAAATCATCTCCTAAGGCAGTCAACCCCAAATTAGGGTTTTGTGTTGCATCAAGATCCTTGAGTCCAAATGACCTCAAATGCTCCCTAATGTCCTAATATGTTCTCAAGGTCATCCATGTCAAATTTCAAGCCTTACAGAGGAAGTTTGCCCAGTCAATTGCTCAAAGGGTCCAAAAATCGATTGTGCTAGGGCAAAAGTCAACTGTGATTTACAAACAGTCAAACCTCAATATTTTTTGTCAACATTATAATTTTGAAGGATATTTCATCATTTGATCAAGGGTTGATCATGATTCATCAAGGATTGCTCAAAATTCATCAAGACTCAAAAGTTGCTAAATTAGGGTTTTGTAGGAAAAGTCAACTCAACTTTGACCAAGCATAACTTTCTCATACTTTATGCGAAATGACCCATCCAAAGCTCATTTTTAAGAGGATGAAATTTCCTACAATCCATCTTCATACCCCAAGATTAGAAAATGCACTCACAAGAAGTTATAAATTTGGACATTATAGGTCATTTTTGAAAGTCAGCAAAAATTCCTTTTTTGCCAAAGCTTGTAACTTGAGCATGGAATATCAAAATGATATGAGACCAAAAGGGTTGGTTATAGGACATCTCAAGATTTCTAAAAAGTCCAAGAACATTTCCAAAAGATCAAAATTGAAGAAGTTACGCATTGTTGAAGTTGGACATTTTTGCAAAATTGCAAAAAGTCAACTATCCCCAAAACTTCAAATTTTGTCAAATGGGCCCACTCTTTTCCACTTGATTTGATCTTTCCACATTACACACGTGTCCTATCTTCAGCCTTGTGTCCATTTATCAATTTTATTATTTTATTTGATTTTTTAATGAATTATTTCATTTTTAATCAAATTAAATCCAATAAAATCCAAACGTTGATTATTTGATCTCTTTTTGGCTATTTCAGGATTGAATCATCATCATCAAGTGTATCAAATTCGTATCAAGCATTCCATGTGCAAAAAGATTGAGTTTTTGACAAATTTGGCAAGTCTTCAATGGTGAATCAAATCAAATCCTATGGCATTGATATACAAAGATTCAATCCATAAATGTTAACCTAATGAATTGCATATTACATATACAAGTCAAAGCACACGAAATCAGGGCTAGAGGCTGCAAGAACACCAAGAACCAAATTTGCAAAATTGACAAAAAAGTGTGAAACTGAAATCACCCTTGGAGGCATTTTCAGAAGCGAAACTCAACGCCAATCAATTGCTGGAGGTTCATTGAGTCAGAACCATCCCCTAAAAAGCTCTCATACACGCTCGAAAGCTTTGTAAGTGTCTCAAAAAACCGCTTTTCATTTGAATTCGTGGATCCTTATTCTTGCACTTTTCTTACAAACTCTTTGCATATTCATGATTATCGTTAAATTTCCAAGCTTTCTATATCATCCAATTGCATTTATCTGACCTGCAACCCCATAGCCGAATCTAGGGTTTTGTAGTTTGTTTTTTGGGCATTTCTTTTACAGGAAAAATCAGCTCCAATAATGGCCATGGGCATGACCGGAGGAGGAAGACGAGTATAACCATGGTCTTGGATTTAATTTTCATGGCTTAGAACTGATTTTAGGGTTGACATACGAATTTAGCCGCGGATATGAATCTGCGGGTAAATTTACAGGGGGCTGGAGGTTAGGGACGACAAACGTGTCTCCCCCTGGTTGAACGGTTCAAACTTGGCACATTTTTTTAAAATATTTTCTGGCATCTGATTATTTATCCCATATTATTATTATTGATTAGTATATTGACAAATAGAACAAAGTGGTGCAGTGGTAGTGGCGTACATCCAATGACCAACAGGACCTGGGTTCGAATCCCAGGTCCCCTTGTTATTTGTTATATTTTTCATTCAGGTGATCCAGTGCAACTCCAAACGCGTAGCCTACAATACTCCCCCATTCAATCAATGGACAGATGGCTCCAGGCCAGATCTGGTGGTCCAGATGGAACGTCCACCATGCTACCTATCAAAGTGCCACGCTGGACCTCAAAAAGTCAGCCAGGCCAACACAATTGGGCCATGGAAATTGCCATTCTAACCCCCTAAACAGGCCCAAACCTCCTAACTCTTTCTATTTTTTTTTAATTATTTCTTTTAATTATTTATTGTTATTATCTTATTATCAACTAACCAATCAAATAATTTTCTCTATAAAATAAAAACCAAAAAATGTTTTTTACTGAAATTTAATTTAAGTATTTTATTTTTATTCATAAATCAATTAACTAATTTAGTTTTAATTAGGAATAACTTTAATATATTTTTTGCAATAATTAAAATTGACTTAGATAATTAGGTTTTTATTAACATTGATAAAATTTATTTTTATTTCTTTAAATATCAAAAACCCAAAAATATTTTTATTAATTAATTTATTTATTAATTTAATAATTAATCTAGTTTAATTTCTTTCATAAATTCAAAAATAACCAAAAAAAATCTTTTCTTAAATTAAAGGGTCAAAACCCTAAAAACTTGCGCCCAATTTAATTTCCCGCACGCGATCCATTTTATTTCAATATTGTATTTGTTTCCGGAATGTAATAGCTTAATAGGACTTTAACTATTTTTACCGCTTTATTTATTTTCCGCATTTAAATTTCAAAGGGTTGCTTTTGGCAATGTAAATACCCGACGCCTTGTAATAGTTAGTTAAGTTTCCGCAATTTAATTTCCGCAACTTATATAACTGTTAGATGATTGATAATAGGTATGCATGACAAGATTGAATGTTTAACCTAAAATCAACATAGATCACCATTAACATGTACAAAGACAAAAATTAACTGAAAATGACACACTCGCACATGCGTACTCTTAGGGTACACCCCATTTGGTTGCCTTCGTATGCGGTCATTGAGTATAGGTCACTTTAGAGGTCGCCCTCTTGTCCAAAGATCATAGTCGCCTCGAAACGGTTGCCTCGGATATTGTTGCCTCAAAACAAATGATCTAAGACATTAGGGTTATCGCTAAGGCGTCCTAACATTGCTTTGGTGACCGTAAGTCCCTAATTCGAATTGACCCTCAAACTCTAATGACGGTGCTACCTACTCATCAATAGTGGGATAGCATTGTCTAAAGGAAGATAGCATAGAACGATTCCTTTTTCGAGTAGGTAGATGGTTCTTGAGTACTTTCTCTTTCAAAACAAAACAAATTTCCACACTTACACTCCTTTTCAAAAAAAAAAACTTCTTCAAACCCACAAGCACAAAGAAAACAATTTTGAAAACAATTGAGCAAGTACCTAAGAGACCGTGGATAACCATGGATAGAAAGGATGCTAACACCTTCCCTTTCTATAATCTACCCCCCGGACCCGAGAAATATCTCGAAAAAGGAATTTTTCTGTGCTTTTTTCCTTTCCTTATTGGATAAAATAAAAGACGGTGGCGACTCTTGCTTACCGCAACATTTTGCAAACAGAAATGCAAACCAGCATTCCAAAAAACAGTCAGTTCTCTCCCACCGTATCACAGAAATAGCGACTCTGCTGGGGACGCTTAATAAGTGGGGTGTACCTTAAGACTAGATCATTGTGTTTTCAATTGTTTGCTTTATATGCTTTATATTTGTGGGCTTGAATCTGAGTTACTATAGATCCTAACCCGGATCTGGGGGACACCCTTTAGGTAAGTAGCAATAAACTGTGAGGGAACTGTACGGCATATACCGATACGGTTGAAGCAGTAGCTACGTTTGTGTGGCACTTTAGTCTGTACCAATATCCCTTGTGTTGGAACGAGGAGAATATGGGTCTTCTAAGGGGTCATTAAGCACCAACCGACCTTAGAACCTTTAAATTGACAAACTTGGCCATATAACAGTAGCAGTATGCTACACTCATTTAGACTAAACTCTCTCGATGATTCCGGCCGCAAGAAAAGGTTGCTAAACTGGAATTATGACCGATCGAGGGTAGTCAGTGATATTGAGATCCTCTAGAACCCGGTTACTATTTTTAGGATAGGTTTGAACCAACTGAACTGAAAGAGGGTAGTACCTAAACTCCTTGCCAGCCTAAAATCTAAGGGCTCTCTGTGTGACTTGTGTGCCTTTACCATGTTTTCTATTTGTGGATACTTGTGGTGTGCTTTCTATCATGACATCATAACATTGGATACATCTTGCATTGGACTAACCTATTTTAAAGACAGGAGGGATTCATCTTTGTTCTGTTTTGTAGGTCATGGCACCCATGCGTAGGAACACCATCCAGTTCAACTTTGTCCAGGTTCCCACTATGCTTAAAGAATAGGTTGCAAAGATATCTGATACTACCTCCTTCATCAAAAGACATGGGCATCTTCTTAGTTTGGTCACCTCCAAATTGGACGAGCATATGATGAGTGTCCTAGTCCAGTTCTATGATCCACTGTACCATTGCTTTACCTTTCAGGACTACCAGTTGGTCCCCACCTTAGAAGAGTTCTCTGATCTGCTCGGTATCTCTATTCTGGAGCAGACCCCGTTTACTAGTTGGGAGAAGATTCTTAGGCCGAAAGAGATTGCTTCAGCCCTTCATATGACAAAGGATGAGGTAATGGCTAATTGGGAGACTAGAAGTGGAGCAAAGGGCTTTCTGACTAAGTTCTTGGTTGGTAGGGCTAATTATTTATGGGATAGTCTAGACTTCAAGGCATTCGAAGATATTCTGGCTCTTCTGATATATGGCTTGGTATTGTTTCCGAACTCTGACTCCTTTGTTGATGTGAATGCGGTGAAAATCTTAATCTCTCATAATCCTGTACCCACTCTCTTGGGTGACATTCTTCATCAGCTTTATGCACGTACTGCTCGAAAGCGGGGAACCTTGATATGTTGTGCTCCATTATTGGCGAGGTGGTTTATTTCGCACCTCCCCAAATCAGTGCTGAAGAACAAAGAAGGCATGGGCTGGGCCTATATGGTTATGTCTCTCTCTCATAATGACATCATCTGGACTATCAAGGGTATGGATGAGGTAGCTATTATTGATCGCTGTGGGGAATATCCCAATGTTCCACTGATAGGAACCCATGGAGGAATTTCTTATAATCCGTGCTTGGCCTTACGTCAGTTTGGGTGAGCCAGAAGAGAAGGACCTCATGAGCTGCTAATGCCTAGTATCATCTTTGATTTTCAAGGGGATAGCGACGAGCAACGCCGCAGATTCATAAGGGCTTGGGATAGAGTTCACAGATCTGATCCACATAAGCTGGGTCCAAAGACTTATCTTCCGATGGAGCCATACCTCAGATGGGTTTGTATCCGTGCCCAAAAGCTGGGTATGCCGTATGAAGTCGTCCTGCCTATCATTGTTGAAGTTGCTAATGAAGAAGGGGTTCTTCCGACCATCCTCCATCCTCATATGCCCACTGATATTGGGGCACTGAAAAGGTCTTGGATGCAGCTGAGAGAAGAGAGGGATGCTTACCGAGAAAAGTTTAACGAGCAAGAGCAGAAGATTCAAAAGTTGACAAGACAGCTAAAGAACGAGCGGATCCTCAATGACTATGTCCGCACTGATAAGAAGCTACCATGGGAGCACTGATTGTCCTTTGATTATTTCCTTTCCAGTTTTTATTTACTTTTCAGTATTTCCTTTCTTGTAACGCCTTAAGGGAATCTGTTGAACAATTTGAATTTCAAGTTTATCTAATAAAAGTGTGTTTTATTTCTTGTTTACGAATTTGAATCTCTCGATGTCTTTGAAATCATATCATACACATATCATTCCCATGCACTTCATAACAGGTACCCTCACAGGTCTCTTATCTTATTCCCTGTTTATTTCAGCATCATGTCTGCTGAACCATCAACTGAACAAGCAATCAAGGCTCTGCAGGCTCAAAATGCCTAATTCCAAGAGCTGTTCATGAATCTGGCTAAGGGTCAGCAAGATCTGAAGACCCTTATTCTGAAAGAGAAGAAGAAGAAGAAGAAGAGGACAGTCCTGTTTAACACAGGTCACAGGTTTGGAAACAAGCTACAGGATGAAGTTGATTTAACCACCTCATCTGGAGGGAAAGATAATCAGGAAGAAAGGAGGGCTCCTAGCCCTGTGGTTTCAGACAACGAGACAGACTTTGACGAAGACCAGTATCCTCTGAATGAGGATAGATACAAGCAACTAGAAGATCGTTTGAGTGCGATGGAAGTTCAGAAGGTGCCTGGTCTGGACTTTGGTGATCTGGGTCTGTCATCTGGGGTGGTGATTCCCCACAAATTCAAAGCACCAGCCTTTGCTAAGTACGACGGAGTTTCTTGTCCGAAACTGCACCTCTGGTCGTACGTAAGGAAGATTCAGCCATACACCGCTGATAAGAACCTATAGATCCACTTCTTTCAAGACAATCTCTCAGGAACTCAGCTTGAATGGTTTTACCAGTTAGAAGGAGCCAGTATCTACAGTTGGGAAGATTTGGCTGCTACTTTCTACAGGCAGTACCAATACAATTCCGACCTCGCTCCTACGCGTACCCAACTCCAGGGTATGTCTATGGGAACGGGCGAAGGTTTCAAAGATTATGCTCAGAAGTGGAGGGACCTCGCTGGAAGAGTGCAACCACCCTTGGCTGATAGGGAGCTGGTTGATATATTTCTAGGGACCTTGTCTGGTCCATTTTTCAACCATCTGATCGGAAGTTCTTCATCTGGGTTTAAAGAGCTAACTATGACCGGTGAAAGGATTGAGGCTGGTATTAAGTCTGGTAAGATACAAAAGGGTGCTTCATCGAGCACCGATAAAAATCCTTTTAAGAAGGAGTCCAATGCTGTTTACAGTTTGAAAAGCCAGAATAGACCTGAACGCCGCCAAGCTGTTAATGAGGTTGTTATTTCAAGACCTGCCGGTGCTCCTCAGCGCAACAATCAACAAAAGGCCGAGAGACCTCGAAGGCAATTCACCCAACTCAACATGACTTTGTCTCAGATTCTGCCGCAGTTATTAAAGACCAATCTAGTAACTCCAAGGGAGGCTCCGCAGAATCCCAACACTGCATCGCCTTAGTACAACCCTAATGCCTGATGTGCTTTCCACTCTGATAGCCCGGGACATGATACAGATGATTGTTGGGCTTTGAAGAACAAGATACAGGACTTAATTAATGCTAAGGAGATTGAGTTCGAGGCGCCCGAAAGACCTAATGTTGTGACTGCTCCTATGCCCAAGCATGGAGTGAATGCTGTAGAGGAAGACTCGTTTGTGGTTTTTGTGAAAGATATTGCCACTCCCTTGATGACTGTGAAGAAGAATCTTTTGTCAGCCGGTTTATTTCCGGGTTGTGACAAAGGTTGCCGTATGTGTTCTGTCCCACCTACCGGTTGCCATCTTTTGAAGTCAGGGGTCCAACACCTGATGGATAACAAAGAAATTCCGTTTGAGAAGACTGTTGTTCCTTTAGTTCATACTGAAGAAGTTGCCATTATCACCATTTTCGACAATTCTTCCAAGGCTCCCTCGAGGAAGCCTGTTAGAATTACATCTGTTCCAAGAATCGCACCATTGATCATTACTGTTCTAGGGCCTATCCCTTATACATCTGATAAAGTTGTCCCTTGGCATTACGGGGCCGATGTTTATTTTCATAGAGTTAAACAAGATTTGGATGTTGATACTAACATCAGCAACATTGTTAGTCCTGCCAAAGTCACCCGCAGCGGAAGACTTTTCTCCCCTGATATCTCTCCACCAACTGCCCAGAAACCTATTGTTATCACACCTGCTAGTGTACCTGCTACTATTCCTGTTCAAGTTCCCATTCTTACTCCTGTTGCTGAGTCGTCCGACACTCGGGGCAAAGGGACCACTGATGAGCCTGCCCGGATGGAGGCACCAAAGACAATTACTATTGAAGCCTCTAGGCAAGAGATGGAAGAAATTCTGAAGATCATCAAAAAGAGCGACTACAATGTAGTTGAGCAGCTGGGGCAAACCCCATCCAAGATCTCCATGTTATCACTGTTGCTATGCTCAGAAGCCCATACCAGGGCTCTGATTGCTTTCCTGAAGATTGCACATGTACCGCAAGAAACATCAGCTGATCAGTTTAAAGATTGCGTGGCTAGTCTGACTGCTGATAATGGGTTAGGTTTCTCTGACACTGACTTGCCTGCTAAGGGGATAAATCACAATGATGCCCTGCATGTCTCCATTGAATGTAGGGGCACTACTCTTGCTCATGTATTGGTGGATACTGGTTCCTCATTGAACGTTTTACCTAAGAAAGCTCTAGACCGGTTGGACTGTGAGGGTTTAGAATTGAAACTGTTGTACCCCAAAATTTTCCCTCTCATTTCATCAACATTTCTCATCACAAGGATCTTGGAAGTCAAGGTCAAGCTAGGGTTTGCTCTGCTCAAGACACCTCCTTGCACTGTTGACCTAAATTAGGGTTTGAGTTTGAACAATGATATTTTGACCTACAATTCCCAAATTGACTTTCATACTTCATGTTGGACTCATAAGTTGGTCCATAGCAAGTTTCAAGCCTTGATTCAAATTTTTGCCCAGTCAATTGGACAGTTGACCTAGAAATCAGCTGTATTGGAGAAAAAGTCAATTGTGGCCAATTGACAGTCAAACCTCATGAAATTTGATCCACATCAACATTATGAACTCATATGAACCATTTGATCAAGTTTGGATCACAATCCCACAAGAAATTTGATCAAATCACCAAAAGGGCAAAATGGTCATTTTTAGGGTTTTGACTGTACAAAGACAATTTTTGACTGTTTAACCTAACCAATGGTAAACCAAGCTCAACCATGGACTCAAGGACTCAATGACATTGTCTTGACCCATTCAACAAGTTCAAAATATCTCAAATGCATAGGATTGACAGATGAATTTTTCAGTCAACTGATCAAAATTTGACTGTGCACTGAAAAGTCAAACTTTGACTTTTTGGTCAAAATCAAGTGCCAAGAGTTATTTTTCATCAATACATGTCAAATTATGAAACTTGTTCATCAAGAAACCCAAAAATGCAAATTAGGGTTTAAAATGGAAAAATTTCATAACTTAGAAATTTTCTAAGTTATAAAATTTTCTTATTTTTTCTTAACTTTGTCCCATTTTTTCACCAAGATGAAAATGGATTCAAACAAAACTTATAACATGAACGTTGTATTCCATCACAAAGTCTACAAATTTGATTCACAAAGTTTTCTCAAAAGAAGCTTGGATCTCAAGTTATGATTTTTGGAACAAGGGTACCTAAAACTTTTAACTTGGAGAAATTTTGCCCTAGTTTAGGCAGGATTTTGACCCATCTTCTTGGCCATTTTTCACATAGTTCCACTTGGAGTTTCAAGTTTCATTTCAAAAATGGACTGTAGTACATGTTGCAAGCTTTCCAAATTGTCCAAGAACTCCTCAAACACCTTTGTGGTTAGGGAGAATCGAATGCTTGGAGTTGGCAAAAACTCACTTTGCAACCATGGCCAATACATGTTCATACCAAGTTGCAAATCTGATCTAGCTAGCTTGGTTCACAATTACAGGCCTCTAAACCAGTTTGTACTCCATAATTTAATGCAAATCCATTGAGCCAAGGAATTGTCTTGGTCATTAAGGTATTGTACACTAGATTAAACCTTAAATGGAAAAAGTAACATTGCCATTTTTGCTTGAACTTTGCTTTATGTCAAAACAATATCCTAGAGCATTGAACCAGATCTTATGCTGCAAACAAAATCCACTAATTTGAAGGGCCAAGAGGGTTGTGTGCAGGGTGATAGGATGGCCTGTACAAGTCTATAACCTCACTTCCACTCTTTTGCTTCAAGAAGAAGAAAACTTGCAAATCACAAGGCATATCACACATCTGATAAAACCAACTAAAACAAAGTTGTAAAATAAGTTTCATACACCCTAGCAAGCCAGAAGCACGAGCCCTTGACCTCTCAAAACTCCTTGTGCACAAAATCCCCATTTTCTTGCAAAACAGGGCCAGTTCTGCATTTTGCAAGCCACTATCAAATTTCATCGTGCGTTTTGTACAAAGCTACTTCAAACACCTCCCAACCAACATACCTGAGCTATTCCAGACCTCCATTGCTAGCTGTAACACCATTAACACACATTGCCATTTTTGTTTCAAAGCTTTGCAGGTTGAGTTCTGTAGCACGATTCAGGCTACTTCAAAACAAACTAAGCATTGGGAAAGCTTCATTGGACATCAGGAAAGCTCAAAAGAACCTCAAGCTCCCTTGGAAGTTGCTACATTGTCCAGCTCGAAGTCAACTGAAACAGGTATTTCATGAACTTCTATCTCTTTATTTAGGAATAGTTAGACTTAGGTTTGTGAATGAAAAATGTTGTATTCATAGCGCTGAAACCATACATGTGCTTAGTTTTGTTTATATTAATCGTGCTAGGAGAATTTTTTTCATGAACTTTCTGAAAAAACTAGGTTAAGAATTAGGGCCAGAGAAATTCTCTCTGCTCTTTGAGAGTTAGCTTAAGTTTTTTATATGGTTAGATTCGTTGTTTGATGCTCTACAAGTTTCATGTTATGAGTTTTGTCAAAAAAGCAAGGAATCAGGAGATAGCATTTTGTATAACAGAGTACGTGTGTTTCTGTTCAAAGGAAGAAGACGAAGTTGCTTGGGCTGGGCCTGGTTGTTTTTGCTTCTCACACATGCATTTTCAGTTCACCCCCCCCCTGGCCCATTGCTTTGTATTTTCGTTATTTTTGCATTTTTATTTTTTCTCTGACCTTGATATTTTATTTTTAAATATAAAAAATAATAAAAAATATTTTCATAAATTTTTTATATTTATTTGATATTTATTTT
Organism: Vicia faba; assembly: GCA_948472305.1. NCBI lineage: Eukaryota > Viridiplantae > Streptophyta > Magnoliopsida > Fabales > Fabaceae > Vicia > Vicia faba. The sequence continues at coordinate 33,021 of CATIWC010001521.1, read as the reverse complement.
AATTAATTCAAGTATTAATACATTAAATGCTTTATATTTCTTTTTACTAAAACTTAAAAAATAATGTAAAAAAATATGTTTATTTTCATTTATTATTTTATACACATTTGAAAACATTTTCTTGAAATATATAACTTTTTGTAAATAATTAATTTTTACTTTTATATATTTAATATATTTAATACATATATATACATATATAATATATTTTATTAAATAATTAAGACAAAAAACACAAAAATAATACATTTTTATTTTTATTAATATTTCATACTAAAAATACCTTTTTTTCAATATACTTATATTTTTTTACAAATTGATACATTATTGTATATAAATAATAAATAATACTATTTATTTAAGAAATTAGGGTTTTTGCCGTAAAAAATAAAATAATTGAAATTGACTTTTTATTTATTTACATTTCACATTAAAAATACTTTTTACATACATAAAACCTTTTTTTTCATAATACATTTTATTTAATATTCATTTATTGTATTTATTTAAATATTGTATATTTAATATTATGCCTTACCCATTCGATATGGTTGTAATAATTCAGGATTTAATTTCTTGCAAAATAATCCCCAATTCAAATTTGTACCCCCTCCCTATATCATGTTGTAATAGTGTAGAATTTAAATTCTCGTACCTTTAAGCTTTCAATTATGTCATGATTAGACTTAGGGTTTTGTATGCAAAGATCAAATTAACAAATAGTTTGACATAATCAAAGACAAAAATGCATGAAAAAACAAACACAATGCACACTTACACCCCTAGGGTTTCAATCTACTTGTTGCCTTCAAAAATGGGCCATGATATGCATGTCAAGTACTTTGGCAAAACAAAAACAAAACAAAAGATCATAGTCCCTCGATGACGCTATCTGAGTTGCCTAAACAAAAATGATCAAGTCCCTCAAGAAAATTGCCAAAAATACTTGACACTATTGCTATCATGATCTATACGATGACCCGCGCCTGTCCCGTTTAACATCCTAACACAAGGTTGTTCACCAAATACAATGGTGAAGCAACACTGTTAAAAGGGTTAAAAACATAAGAAAGATATTTGAGTAAAATAGGGTAGACGACTCTTAGTTACTTGATCAAAACTTGTAAAAATATCCTTGCTATCTTCAAAATACACTTCACAACACAATTTTAAAACCCTACTTTCAAACATTGAAAACTTTTCAAAAGACAAAAACACCTTTTTATACATTCAAACAAGAATCATTACAAAGGTTGCCACGATGATGGTATCTTTTCAAAACATCCTTCAAAATCACACACAAAGCACCATTTCAAATAATTGAAGAGCACCATTTCAAATAATTGAAGAGCACCATTTCAAACAATTGAAAAAGCAAAGCAAGTGATCTAAGCAAGTAATTAAGAGCCCATGGATAACAATGGATAGAAGGGGTGCTAATACCTTCCCTTTCTATAATCTACTCCCCGAACCCAAGAAAACATCTCAAAGGTCTTTCCTGTGCTTTTTGACCTTTCCTTAGGATAAAATAAAAAGTCGATGGCGACTCTTGCTAAACCGAAACATTTGCGAACACAAATGCAAAATCCCAAGTCAGTTCTCCCACCGTATCACAGAACTGGCGACTCGGCTGGGGAAATCTTTAAAAGTAGAGTAACCTTAGGGCCTAGATCACCCTTTGCATGATTATATTGTTTGCTTTGATTGCTTTACATTTGGTTCTCTTGTTTGGGCTTGAAATCCTCCACCCGGATTTGGGAAACATTCATAGGTAAATAGCAATACATTGTGGAAACTGTGTGGGGTATACCAACACGGTTGAAGCAATAGCTATATTAGTGCGACATATTTGTGAGTACCGGTAGCCTTTGAGTCAATCAAAGAGAATACGGGGCTGCTGAGTGATGTCATGAAGCACTAATGAACTCTTAGAATCTTACTTGACCATCTTGGCCTTTTATTAGGGGTAGTGAGATGACCGGCTTTGGTGCAGTCTGAAGTTGGTAGATACTCGATACTACACTCATTGAGGTTTGTTTTCATATTTTGGTCGCTAGTTAAGTGGCTAAACCAAAACAATGAACATAGAAAACAATCCAGTGATATTGAGCTCCTTAGAACCCGGTTACTATTTATAGGACAGGTTTTGAGCCAACTAAACTCAAGAGGGTACTTACCTATGAAACCTCATGCAAGCCTGAAACTAGGGTTTTGCGTGACTTGCTTGTACATGTGCTTGTGCATACATCATGAACATCATAAAGCATCATATGCATCCACTAACCATTTCAAGGGTTTGGATCTTCATCTTTGTTCTTGTTTTGTAGGTCATGGAATCTCTTCGCAGGAAAACAATTCAAGTCAACCTTGTGAGAATCCCTCCTCAACTCAAGGAGCTTACTTCTAGGATTCCAGAGAATTCTCTCTTCAGTGAAAGACATGGTAGACTCCTAAACTTGGTCAACACCAACATTGAAGAAGACATGGTGAAAGTCCTCTTCCAGTTCTTTGACCCCCTACACCACTTGTGATCGGTGGATCTGGAACTGACTGTTTAACGCTGGTTCGCGAAATGTCGCGGTAAGCAAGAGTCGCCACCGTCTTTTATTTTCTCCAAATGGAAAGGACAAAAGCACAGAAAAATTCCTTAAAGAGATTGCTCTCGGTTCGGGAGGTAGGTTATAGAAAGGGAAGGTGTTAGCACCCTTTCTATCCATGGTTATCCATGGGCTCTTAGATACTTGCTCATTGTGTTTTCAAAAATGGTTTGTTTGCTTTTCAATGTGGGTTTTAAAAAGTTTCTTTGAAAATTTCAGTTCGACTCTTGTATCGGTCCTCAAGAGTGTTTGAAAAATTGCTTTCGAAAGCTTTTTGAAAAGGTGTCGGTGTGAAAAGTATTTTTTGAATTTGTTTTGAAATTAGAGCAAGTATCTAGAGTCGTCTACCTACCCTAAGGAATTCGTCTGTGTAAATGTCCTTTAAAGTAGTGCCATCCCACCATTGAGAGGTAGGTAGCACCACCGTTGGAGGTGTTCGGGTCAATTCGATTTTAGGGACGTGGTGATCACCAGAGCAATGGGAAGACACCTTAGAAGCTACCCTCATGCCAGGTTCCCGGATCATGAGGACTTACTAAGACGTCCTCTACTCGACGACCACCTTTCGAAAGGCAACAGTGAGGCGTACCCTAGGGGTGGTGTGTGCGAATCGTGTGTCATGTTTCAGTTATTTGTCTTGTCAGGTTATGGGTGATCTAACGTTTTGTTTTTATTTTTGTCATTCATTCTTGCATGCATTTATTTAACAGTTAAAAAGTGCGGAAAGATAAAATTCCTAAACTATTACAAAGGCGCGGGTCCACATCGCCAAAATTAAACCGGACCCGATTTAGCGGAAAATAAATAAAGCAATAAAAGTGCGATAAATAAATGTACATGGCTTTGGGAGATTTACAGAATTATATTAAGCAATAAAGTAGATGCGCAAAAGAAAATAATCAAAACAAAACTAGGGCGTTGGACCCTTTTGCAAACAATTAAAATTAATGAGAATTAAAAATTAAATGATTAAATGTTTTTTGGTATTTTGTGTTTTTTTTTAGATTTAAAAGAAAAAGGAAAAAAATTAATTAAAATTAAAATGCTAAACCCTAGTTCTAATATTTTTTAAGTTTATTATAAAAGATTTAAGTTAAAACCTAAATTAAACTCTAAATTAACTTATGTACAATTTTTAATTTATGAAAATAAAATAATAAATAAATAATATTGTTATTCTGAAAAAAAGGGAAAATTAAAAAGAAAATAAAAAGTTATTTAAACCTAAATTCTATTTTTTGGATTTTTTATAAAAAAGATTAAAACTATAACCTAATTAACCTAAATTATTTACATGTTTATTTGAAAATAATCATAATAAAATAAATATCATATTTTTTGTATTTTCTGGATTTTTATGATGTTTTTTATATTTTGTAAAAAAAGAGAAAATTAATTAATTAAAGCAATAAAAATCAATAATACAATAATTAAAATAATAAAAAGAAAAGAAAAAGCAAACCAGAGTGGGGTGTTGCCCCAAATAAGGAGGTATAGGCCTGGAGATTCTGGCCCAACAAGTCTTGAATTCGTTGACTTTTCCAATTAGGTATGATGCATTGACTGGCGTATGTGGTACACTTTTGATCTACGCCCTTGATTTGCTCTCCAGGACGCATGGCTGGTGGATTCTTGAGGATGCATAGCATGGATCATCACTAGCGCTGCATAGGATTTTAGTTTGAAAAATAATATGGAATTTTGCCAGACCTGGGACTTGAACCCAGGTCTTTGAAGTTACCAGCACAACACATGACCACTGAACCAAGCGCGTTTCAATTAATATATAATAAACAATAAACAATATAATAAGAACGCGTTAGTGCTTTTGGAAATTCGCGCGAAATTCAAAATAGCCAATGGCTGATGGACACGATGCCTTCGTCTTCGTCCCTGTAAAAACAAAAACTCAGAGGCCACGGTTTTTGAAGCGTTGTTTTAGAGGGGCTAACAGAAAATAGCGAATAGCTCCATGAGCTTCATAAATTGTTCGCGAGGTATGTGTTTGCTTCGTCTTAACCTGCTCAATTCAACCATGATACTCACGAGCCCTAATTTTTCCTCTACGCAAAATCCCTATTTTAAGAAACCTGCAACCCTAATATTCAAACATGGCGAATTCTTGTATGATCAATGAAAACGCAATTAAACACCACAGTTAGCTTTAGAACATTAATATGAACATGAATCAACAAAGAAAAATGCAAAAAGATGATGGAATCATGCTGTGCGATTTCAAAAATTTCAAGGTACAGTTGGACTTAGGGGTACCAATTCAGGGCCTTTTGATTGATGTTAATGATTGAGAAACGTTCGAGGACGTCTCAGGATGCTAATAGGACAAGAATTGGGGTCTGAATCGAGCTTGAAACTGGTTTTCAGTGTTTGAGTTCTTAAGAGCAATTTCAATATGCAATGCTTGTTTTGGGCGCAACTTGCAGTCTAATGGCATTAGGGCTTTGCTTCTGATCATATAGCCAAGCTTTTAGGTTAAGAATATTACACAAAATCCATGGCAATAATTGTTTTCAATCTTTGATTTTGGAAGATCTTTTTTTGAATCTTTTTCTCATGGTTTTTGTGTTCAATCAGCTCAAATCTTATCAAAACTTGCCATAATCAATCAAGCACGAAATATTGAGATTAGAATGTGCATAAAAAGATTTTTTTAGGTTAGGTTTATATTTTTCATGTATTAAAATGATTTAAATGAATATAAATTAATATAAATTCAAATAAATAATTAAAAAATATGAAAATACTTCCCTTTGGGCCTAATGGTCGTGCATAGGCTTGGCATGAAGAAACTTGGAAGAAAAATGGGCCCATTTGCATTTTTAGGCCTTTTGCATCAATGTTGACTTTTCAAAATTCCTAAATATTTCCCAACTTCGACAAGGCATAACTTGGTCAATTTTTAAGCTTTTCACATGTTCTTGGACATTTTGGAAAGGTCTTTGAGTCCTTTAACCAATGCCTTTGGTCCCATGTCATTTTGATTTACCAATCTCAAGTTATGTCCTTTGACTTAAAGTCCCTTTTTGTTGACTTTTGAAAATGACCTATAATGTTGAAATTGATAACTTTTTGTGAGAGCATTTCTTGGACTTGGAATATGAAGATGAATTGTAGGAAATGTCTTTATCTTCAAAATGAGCTTTGGATGGAATTTTTCTGATAATCCATGTGAAAGTTATGCCCTGGTCAATTTCAGTTGACTTTTTCAGCTGTCCAAATATAGCAACTTTTGTATCTTTGATGGTTTCTGAGCCAAATTTTGAGAATCATGATCAAGCATTGATCAAATGATGTTTGTGGCTTCAAAATGATGTGTTGACCAAAAATTTGAACTTTTGACTGTCAAATGACCATTTTGCCCCTACAGTTGACTGTAGTGCAATCTAGGGTTTTGACTGTGCAATTTTGAGCTGAATGCCTTGAAACTTGACATGAAGATACTTGACCATCTTTGTAGGCATATGGGACTTGATTGGGCCTTTGAAAAGTTCATTTGCTTGACCAGAACTCAAACCCTAGTTTTGACTGTATAGGAGACAGTTGAGCTGCACAACCCTGGGGGAATGTTGTGACCTTGACTTGACAAATCTTGGAGAATGTGGGAGGGCAAATTTTGGGGTACAACAGTTGCCCCTGTTCAATCTTCTTAGACCTGAGGATGCAGATTGGCTGACGTGCCTTTCGTAATCCGAGGGTAGAAGATGATTGGACACTAGAGTGCCCAGAAATTTGCGCTCACATAGTAGCAATGATGATGAGGGAATGGGCTTATAGATGCCATCTGGATGTTGCTTGGATAGGATGATGGGCTTATAGATGCCATCTGGACGTTGATCGCGTAAGAGATTCCTTAGCGAGAACCTGCATACCTGCAAGAGAAAAATGAGTACCTGACACGTCGCAGGAGCTGATTTTAGATGCTTGATATAGATATGTCCTGACTGGTTACAGGAGCTGGGTCTGGAGCTTCAAACGCTGATGAATGAACCAGGGATGGTTACTGCCTTAGCATGGATGGTAAGAGAATCCTGAATGATTTCAACCTCAACAACGCTCGTTGAGAAAATCTTGGTGAGAATTACCATCTTCGTAGTGTCAGGAAGAGAACCGAAGGACATTATAATCTCAAAGGGAGTCACCTCACTCACCGTTGGAGAGGGAACTATAGGAAATTATAATCTGGAAGGAAATATCACCTCACTCGCCGTTGGAGAGGGGACCATATTGAAAGGGAATTACCACCTCACTCGCCGTTGGGGAGGGGACCATAAGAGAATATCACCTCACGCTCATGCCGGAGAGGGGAACATCTGAAGAAGGAATTACCACCTCACACGCCGTTGGGGAGGGGACCATAAGAGAATTATCACCTCACGCTCATGCCGGAGAGGGGAACATCTGAAGAAGGAATTACCACCTCACACGCCGTTGGAGAGGGGACCATAAGAGAATATCACCTCACGCTCATGCCGGAGAGGGAAACATCTGAAAAAGGAATTACCACCTCACACGCCGTTGGAGAGGGGACCATAAGAGAATATCACCTCACGCTCATGCCGGAGAGGGAAACATCTGAAAAAGGAATTACCACCTCACACGCCGTTGGAGAGGGGACCATAAGAGAATATCACCTCACGCTCATGCCGGAGAGGGGAACATCTGAAGAAGGAATTACCACCTCACACGCCGTTGGAGAGGGGACCATAAGAGAATATCACCTCACGCTCATGCCGGAGAGGGGAACATCTGAAGAAGGAATTACCACCTCACACGCCGTTGGAGAGGGGACCATAAGAGAACTTCTACTGAGTCTTTATCAGAAAAATCTGTTTGGAGTCGATTTAACTGGACTAGAGAAGTCCTTGAAATATGTTTGAGAATTTCAACTGCATCTTTCCTGAAAGGTAAAGGTCAGTTATATGCAATGCATGATATGGATCAAGCAATGGTGTTCTCAATATGGATGCGACTTATATGATATGATGTGTACATGCATGCTATAATGATGTATGTGATGATTCATGTATGTTTTCGTCTAGGAAAATAAATCCTTGACGGGTGCCGGGAAGTCATATCCTGGGCTGATGTTGAGGAAGAGATTTTGCTTCCGCTGTGGATGATTGTTGCAAGAATACTGGTAGGAGAAGATAACTCCGTTGAGGAATAAACTTGGCAAATGAAATAATTCTGCGGGAGAAAAGATACTCTAGCGATCATGCTGGGGAGTGCTACTCTGTGGGGATAGCGATGCTTTGCTGAGTTGATGAAGATAACTCCGCTGGGGATATCCTTGTTGTCGGAAGTGTTGATAGACTTCGCTGGGGGTAGGAAGATATTTTGCCGAGGACGCTCTTTCCGTGGCTTTTGGCTGAGGATAACCCAGTTATATCCTGTTACGGAAATAACTCTTTAAATAAAGCCGGACGACGCGTTCGTGTTTTGCGAGGGGATAAGCTTCCAGAATCTACTGGGGATAAGCTTACTGCTTGGGGAGATATGAATTCCAACTTTCTTGGGGAAACTGGATTGGATTCTCCTGGGGGAAGTTTTAGACTGCGGGGAAGTGATTCCTTTGAATAGTGGTATACCGCCGGGGAACAATCTTTAGACCAAGACTGCCGGGGATGCTTGTTAAGAATGCGTGCTGCTGGGGAGGTATTGAGATCTACAGGAGGCTACTCAATTTCCTTGATATTTGATGATTTGCTTGGAGAAGAATGTATTGTTTTGTTGAACCACTCTCTGGGGAATTAAGATACACTTGGCCGTGTTCTTTAGCTGAACCTACCTTAGTACCTTGGGGGATAGAACAATTAGACTGCTCAGACAACTCTTTATTGCCCCTGTTTCTAGTGTCACCTGTAATTAATTCCTTTTGTTTCGTATGCAAATATTCATGAGTTAGCAAATTATTGTCAATGCATACATCACAAATTGAACCTTGGACGTTCTTCGCAAAACAAAACAAAAAAAGAAAAATACTTGGCACGTTTAACTGAAAATATATTTGTATTGATTTTTGAATGGCCTGAATAGGCGTTTTGTATACAAGAGGCTGACGTCCTAGTAAGAGGTACGTCGCCGATCAAAAGAGTTTATACAAGTTTTGTACAAATGAAAATAAAACAGCTGTGTGAAAGATGTATGATCCACTGGGTTTCAACTCTGCTATTGTCTTTATGACTCCGAGCGTCTCATCACTTGATGACCTTGGTTGAAGGTGAAGCTGACTGATCGATGCCGTCTGAACTTGATGCAGATACCGGATTCTGGATGCAAAGTGATCCGATGAGACATAGTATTACGCTTTTATCCCTAATTTTTGCCTGGACTGCCCTTTCGGGTTTTCAGTCCACCGGGATACCCATTTTTGCCCAAGCCGCCTTTTCAGGTTTTCGACTTGCCGGGTGTACAGATTTTTTCATTTTCATCCCTACATTTTGCCCGAACCCTTTTGGTTCGACGGGAAGCCCTAATTTTTGCCTAGGCATGTCAGCCTAGCGGGTCTTTTTTTTCATGCGTAGTATTTTTTAACTATGTCTGCATTGGCGGGGTGAGGAAGGTCGTCACCATCCATGTTAGTTAAGATCATTGCTCCTCCTGAGAACACATGCTTAACCACAAATGGCCCTTCGTATGTGGGGGTCCATTTGCCCCTTGGATCACTCTGAGGAAGGATGATTCGCTTGATCACCAGATCCCCGACTTGATATTCCTGTGGCCTGACCTTCTTGTTAAATGCCCTGATCATTCGTTTCTGATACGTCTGACCATGACAGATAGCAGCAAGTCTCTTTTCGTCGATGAGGTTGAGTTGATCAAGTCGTGTCTGGATCCAATCATCTTCGTTCAGATTTGCATCCTTCATTATCCGGAGAGAGGGAATTTGCACTTCGATCGGCAAGACTGCCTCCATGCCATAAACCAGAGAGAAAGGAGTTGCCCCGGTTGACGTCCTGGCTGAGGTACGGTACCCATGCAAAGCGAACGGTAACATCTCGTGCCAATCTTTATAGGTCACTGTCATTTTTTGCACGATCTTCTTGATGTTCTTATTTGCTGCTTCTACAGCCCCATTCATCTTCGGTCTGTAAGGAGAAGAATTGTGGTGCTGTATCTTGAATTGTTCGCAAAGCTCAGCGATCATCTTATTGTTCAGATTGGTACCGTTGTCTGTAATAATTCGCTCAGGGACACCGTATCGACAGATCAGATTGTGCCGAATAAACCGTGCTACAACAGTCTTGGTTACTGTAGCGTAGGATGCTGCTTCGACCCACTTTGTAAAATAATCAATCGCCACTAGGATGAAGCGATGTCCATTAGATGCCGTAGGTTTTATCTCGCCGATCATGTCTATGCCCCACATTGCAAACGGCCAAGGCGCAGTCAGAACATTCAGGGGAACCGGAGGAACGTGCACTTTATCTGCATAGATCTGGCACTTGTGGCATGTCCTGGAGTGTTGGTAACAGTCAGCTTCCATTGTGGACCAGTAATATCCTGCCCGTAGGATCTTCTTAGCCATGGTATGTCCACTAGAATGTGTACCAAAGGTCCCTTCATGTAGCTCTTCCATGATCCTTTCTGCTTCAATTTTGTCCACACAACGCAGTAAGGTTGAATCATGGTTTCGCTTGTACAAGATGCCGTTGCTAAGGAAGAACTTGGCTGCGAACCTCCTCAGGAATTTCTTATCGTTGACAGAGGCACCTTCAGGGTATTCCTGAGCTTCCAGATATCTTTTCACTTCGTGGTACCAAGGCTTCTCAGTTACCAATTCAGTTTCGAGATCACAACAGTATGCCGGTTCGTCCAGTTTCCAGATGATGATCCGGGGAGCTTCATTATCCCATTTAACCTTGAACATTGAAGACATTGTAGCTAACGCGTCCGCTAACTGATTCTCTTCTCTTGGAAAGTGTTCAAAGGTTATCTCTGTGAAGTGGGGAATCATGGTCAACACACATTCTCTGTAAGGGATCAAGTTTGGATGTTTCGTATCCCACTCTCCTTTGATCTGATTGATCACAAGAGCGGAATCTCCGAAGACACTTAGAAATTTGATCCTTAGGTCGATCGCAGCTTGAAGACCCGTGATACACGCCTCATACTCCGCCATGTTGTTGGTACAGTTGAAACACAGTCGGGCAGTGAGTGGAGTGTGAGTACCTTGTGGAGATATGATGATGGCGCCGATACCATTTCCCAAAGCATTGGAAGCTCCATCAAAGTGCATAGACCATCGGGATCCTGGTTCAGGTCCTTCATCCGGTCCGGGTACTTCACAATCAGTTACAATCATGATGCTTTCATCCGGAAACTCGAAGTTCATTGATTGGTAGTCATCTACAGCTTGATGAGCTAAGTGGTCTGCCAATACACTCCCTTTGATGGCTTTCTGGGTTGTGTACTGAATGTCGTATTCCGTCAAGATCATTTGCCATCTTGCAATTCTCCCAGACAGAGCAGGCTTTTCGAATATATACTTAATAGGATCCATCTTTGAGATCAACAAGGTAGTGTGAGTCAGCATATACTGTCTCAGCCGGCGAGCAGCCCATACCAAAGCGCAACAAGTTTTCTCAAGCAGTGAGTATCGGGTCTCACAGTCGGTAAACTTTTTGCTAAGGTAATAAATGGCATGCTCTTTTCGGCCAGACTCGTCATGCTGCCCCAGCACACACCCCATTGAGTTGTCCAGCACTGTCAGATATAGGATCAGAGGTCTCCCTTCAACCGGTGGCATAAGGATAGGTGGTTCTTGGAGATACTCTTTGATTTTGTCGAAAGCAGCCTGACATTCATCGTTCCAACGTACTACCTGATTTTTCTTCAACAGCTTGAAGATTGGCTCACAGGTAGCAGTCAAATGAGATATGAATCGAGCGATATAATTCAGGCGTCCTAAAAAGCCTCTGACTTCCTTCTCTGTTTTAGGAACTGGCATCTCTTGAATAGCTTTGACCTTAGCAGGGTCCACTTGAATGCCTTTATCACTGACCACGAAGCCTAGTAACTTCCCAGATCTCACCCCGAAGGTGCACTTGTTCGGGTTCAATCTCAGCTTGTATAGTTTCAACCGGTCAAACAACTTCTGCAGATGATCTAGATGCTCTTCCTCAGTTTGGGACCTAGCAATCATATCGTCCACATACACTTCTATCTCGTGATGGATCATGTCATGAAATAAGGCAACCATGGCACGTTGGTAGGTTGCCCCAGCATTCTTTAATCCGAACGGCATGACCTTGTAACAGAAGGTGCCCCACTGAGTAACAAATGTAGTCTTTTCCATGTCTTCAGGTGCCATCTTGATCTGATTGTAGCCTGAAAAGCCATCCATGAAAGAGAATACTTTGTGTTGAGCCGTATTATCAACAAGGACATCAATGTGAGGTAAGGGGAAGTCATCCTTGGGGCTGGCCCTGTTCAGATCCCTGTAATCGACACACATTCTGACCTTACCGTCCTTCTTTGGTACCGGCACCACATTAGCAACCCACTGAGGGTAAGAAGTCACTGCAAGGAACCCTGCATCAAACTGTTTCATGACTTCGGCCTTAATCTTCTCTGACATCTCTGGACGCATCCGACGGACCTTTTGTTTAACTGGAGGGCAGTCTTCTTTAGTCGGCAAATGATGGACAACAATATCGGTATCCAACCCAGGCATGTCTTCGTAGGACCAGGCAAATATCTCCATATAGTCATGCAGCATCTTGGTTAACCGTTGCTTCACGCTGAGCTCTAGGTTAGCACCAATCTTTACCTCTCTCCTGTCTGCCTCGGTACCCAAGTTTATGGTTTCCACTGGCTCTTCATGGGGTTGAATTGCCCGCTCTTCCTGAAGCAACAGTCTTGCAAGCTCGCCAGGCACTTCGCTATCATCTTCACCTTCGTCTTCGGCTAAGTTGATCGGATTTTCGAAGTCATAATTGGCAGTAGCAGAGCTGTTATCAGTGAGATCCAGAGTGGATTGGAACCTGTATGAGTGAGTGTGTGTGTAAATACAGCTGTTTTGAAAATTATGTAAAGGAAAGGAAAGATAGAAAAGGAACACAATATTTGTAATGCGAAAAATACGTCCAAGATTTTCATTCATGATGTATAAAATGACAGTTCGTATGCCCTCACAAATAGAACCACGGTGCCTCGGGTAAGACACCGGGCCATAGAGTTTATCATTGTTTATTACAAAATAACAAAACAAAGAAATTTATTACTTAGTAACCAAAGAAACAGGGAGGTTGTCCTTTGCGCTCCAATTGTTGGGTCCACCGTCAGTTGCCGGGTAGATCCAGCTATCGAACTCAGCTTCATCAACTTCCTCTTCATCACCAATAGCATTTACCCCATGAGCAGGCAGGGGAGCTGTCACCACATTAGGCTTGTCAGGTGCCTCGAACTGTACCTCCTTAGCGTCAATGAGGTCCTGCAGCTTGTTCTTTAGTGCCCAACAGTCATCAGTAGCATGCCCCGGGCTGTCTGAATGGTAAGCACAACGGGCATTCGGGTTGTACTTAGGAGAGGTAGTGTTTGAGAACTTTGGCGCCTCCTTGACAGTCACCAAATTGGTGGATAGCAACTGTGGCAGGATTTGCGATAGGGTCATGCTTAACCGGGTAAACTCTCTCCGGGGTCTATCAGCCCTTTGAGGATTGTTTGGCCGGGGAGCGGCAGCAGGCTTATCGATCATTACCGCGCTGACAGATTGGCGGTGATCAGGTCTTTCTGATTTCCTGGAGCCATACACGGCACTAGACTCCTTTTTGAAGGGTTTCTTCTCTGCACTAGATGATGCACCCTTTGCAATCTTCCCAGATTTCAGCCCAGCTTCGATTCTCTCTCCAGTCAAGATTAAATCAGTGAAACCAGCAGAAGAATTCCCAATGAGATGGTTAAAAAACGGCCCAGATAGGGTCCCCAAGAACATGTCCACTAACTCTCGATCAGTCAAAGGTGGCTGCACCCTGCCAGCCAGGTCTCTCCACTTCTGCGCGTACTCTTTAAAACCTTCACTTGCACCTAGCGACATACCCTGGAGTTGAGTACGTGTAGGGGCAAGGTCGGCATTATACTGATACTGCTTATAGAAAGCAGTAGCCAGCTCCTCCCAGTTACGAACTTTGGTCCCATCCAGCTGATAGAACCATTCGAGATGAGTCCCTGAAAGACTCTCCTGGAAGAAGTGGATCCATAGATTCTTGTCCGCAGAGTACGGCTGAATCTTTCGAACATAAGACCTCAAATGCAGCTTGGGACAGGACGCCCCGTCATACTTGGAGAAGGTGGGGGCTTTGAATTTATGTGGAATAATCACACCAGTCGACAATCCCAGATCTCCAAAATCCAGCCCAGGTGCCTGTTGCACCTCCATAGCCTTCAACCTGTCCTCCAGTTGTTTGTACCTGTCATCTGCAGGAGGATACTGCTCTTCATCAAAATCCGTCTCGTTGTCGGAGACCACTGGAGTAGGAACCTTTACTTCTGCCTGAGAAGGAGTCCTGCCAACAGAAGAAGCAGCCTCTTCATGTTGCAGAGTATTACCCAACCTTCGGCCCGAGTTGAATAGAACAGTTCTTCTTTTCTTCTTCTTCTCCTTCTTCAGGAGCATAGTCTTCAGTTCTTCTTGGCCTTTAGCTAGACCCAGGATTAATTCTTGAAACTGCGCATTCTGCGCCTGGAGAGCCTTGATTGATGTCTCTGTTGATTCAGATCCGGGATTCATGATGCTGAAATAAACAGCGAAGAACTGTAAGCAACCTGAAAAGGGGAAAAACCTGCTATGCACATGATGTATGAAATGCGTATGCAATGCATTCAAGGGTTCGAAAGTTCAAATTTGTTGTAGACAAGAAAAGAACACACGTTATCATTAAAGAAAATCATTGTTTAATACATCAAGGCCTCATGGGCAAAAAGTACAAAAATCAAGTCAATCCCAAAATACACTGCGCGTCCTCTTCGGAGCTATGTAGGTGTTGAGATTCCTCTCCTCATGCAACAGACGGGTGAGCTCCAAGACCTTCTTTTCACTGGCATGCAGGCTAGTCTCAAGAGAATTCCTTTCCTCCTTAAGCTGGATCCAGCTCTTCTGCATCTCTTCCCAGGATGTGGGCATATCAGGGTGCTGAATAACATGAGACACTTCCCCTTCCAAGACGGGTTCTTTGATTACTGGAAGCATGTGAGGATAAGGCATCACTAACTTCTGGGAGCGGGCGCGTACCCACTTGAGATAAGGCTCCAAAGGGATGGAGTTCCTGTGCCCCAGTGTCTTGCTGTCTATCCTACTAGGCATCCTCCAAGCTCTGATAAATCTCTGACGAAGTCCTTGAGTATCACCGTCGAAGTCAAAAACTATGTCAGGAATCAACATGTCATGGGGACCGTCCCTCCGAGCATAACCAAACTGTCTCCAAGCCAGGCATGGGCTATAAGTAATACCTCCTCTGATTCCAAGTAAAGGAACATTAGGGTACTCCCCACAACGATCAATGATAGTGACATCTCCTCTGGATCTAGGACACCAATGTATATCTGCATGCGTAAGAGTCATCAACCGTTGTGACCATCTCAAACCCCGCTCATTCTTCAGGACTGATTGGGGAAGGTGCGAAATAAACCACCTTCCCAGGAGAGGAGTGCAACACATAAGGACACCTCTTTTTCTCATGGTTCGAGTGTAACATGAGTGAAGGATGTCCCCCAGCAATGTAGGTATAGGATTCCTAGACATGAAGATCTGAACGGCACTGATATCAATGAGCTGATCTGGATTAGGGAACAATACCAAACCATAAACAAGGAGGGCTACCACTTCTTCAAAAGCTTGCAAGCCAAGGGAGTTCCAACATTCAAGGGCTTTTTCAAACAGAAACCTGGCTAAGAACCCTTTGATACCACTTCTGACCTCCCAATGTCCCTTGAGGTCAGATGACTGTAGGTGCAAGGCTTTAGCAATCTCTTCAAGCTTAGGTTCTTTTTCTGTACCGTTGAAAGGTAGCTGATCAAGGATAGGGATCTTCAGGAGCCGGGAGAACTCCTCCAATGTAGGTACCAACTGATAATCCAAGAAGGTAAAACAGTGATGCAGAGGGTCAAAGAACTGGAACAAGACCTTTATCATATCTTCCTCAATGTTGGTGTTGACCAAGCTGATGAGGCTTCCATGCCTGTCACTGAATGAAGAGTTCTCGGGAATCCTGGATATAAGCTCCTTAAGCTGAGGAGGGATCCTTACAAGATTGACCTGAATTGTCTTTCTACGAGCAGTTTCCATGTCCTACAAAACAAGAACAAAGATGAAAATCCGAACCCCTGAAATGGTTAGTCAATGCATATGATGCTGGATGATGTCATGATGCTATGATTAAACACACCACAGATATGTACAAAGACAAACATGTAAGGCACACAAGGCACACAAGACAAGCCCTTAAGGTTTAAGGCCAGCATGGGGTCTGGGTAGTACCCTCTTGAAGTTGGTGGGTTCATACCTGTCCTAATCAAAGTAACCGGGTTCTAAGGTTCCCAATATCACGGGATTGCTTTCATTGTTCATCGTTTCGATTTAGCCACTGAACTGGCGACCGAAATATTCCAGGAAAGCAACCCTCAATTGAGCGTAGTATCGAGTATCAACCAACCTCGGACTGCACCAAAGTCAGTTATCTCACTACCCTAAAGAGGCCAAGATAGTTCAATTAAGGTTCCTAAGGTCTGTTGATGCTTCATGACACCATGCGGAGGCCCCGTACTCTCCTTGACTGAACTCAAGGGTTACCGGTACACACCAAAGTGCCACATCAACGTAGCAGACTGTTTCAACCGTGTCGGTATACCCCGCACAGTTCCCTCACAGCCTTGTTGCCACTTTCTAAGAAAGGTATCCCCCAGATCCGGGTTTAGGATCTATAGAACTCCCAAGCAACCCACAATTTTAAAGCACACAAAGCAATACAATTGAAAACATAGTTATGACTTAGCCCTAAGGTACACCTCACTTTATAAAGGGTCCCCAGCAGAGTCGCCAGTTCTGTGATCGGTGGATCTGGAACTGACTGTTTAACGCTGGTTCGCGAAATGTCGCGGTAAGCAAGAGTCGCCACCGTCTTTTATTTTCTCCAAATGGAAAGGACAAAAGCACAGAAAAATTCCTTAAAGAGATTGCTCTCGGTTCGGGAGGTAGGTTATAGAAAGGGAAGGTGTTAGCACCCTTTCTATCCATGGTTATCCATGGGCTCTTAGATACTTGCTCATTGTGTTTTCAAAAATGGTTTGTTTGCTTTTCAATGTGGGTTTTAAAAAGTTTCTTTGAAAATTTCAGTTCGACTCTTGTATCGGTCCTCAAGAGTGTTTGAAAAATTGCTTTCGAAAGCTTTTTGAAAAGGTGTCGGTGTGAAAAGTATTTTTTGAATTTGTTTTGAAATTAGAGCAAGTATCTAGAGTCGTCTACCTACCCTAAGGAATTCGTCTGTGTAAATGTCCTTTAAAGTAGTGCCATCCCACCATTGAGAGGTAGGTAGCACCACCGTTGGAGGTGTTCGGGTCAATTTGATTTTAGGGACGTGGTGATCACCAGAGCAATGGGAAGACACCTTAGAAGCTACCCTCATGCCAGGTTCCCGGATCATGAGGACTTACTAAGACGTCCTCTACTCGACGACCACCTTTCGAAAGGCAACAGTGAGGCGTACCCTAGGGGTGGTGTGTGCGAATCGTGTGTCATGTTTCAGTTATTTGTCTTGTCAGGTTATGGGTGATCTAACGTTTTGTTTTTATTTTTGTCATTCATTCTTGCATGCATTTATTTAACAGTTAAAAAGTGCGGAAAGATAAAATTCCTAAACTATTACAAAGGCGCGGGTCCACATCGCCAAAATTAAACCGGACCCGATTTAGCGGAAAATAAATAAAGCAATAAAAGTGCGATAAATAAATGTACATGGCTTTGGGAGATTTACAGAATTATATTAAGCAATAAAGTAGATGCGCAAAAGAAAATAATCAAAACAAAACTAGGGCGTTGGACCCTTTTGCAAACAATTAAAATTAATGAGAATTAAAAATTAAATGATTAAATGTTTTTTGGTATTTTGTGTTTTTTTTTAGATTTAAAAGAAAAAGGAAAAAAATTAATTAAAATTAAAATGCTAAACCCTAGTTCTAATATTTTTTAAGTTTATTATAAAAGATTTAAGTTAAAACCTAAATTAAACTCTAAATTAACTTATGTACAATTTTTAATTTATGAAAATAAAATAATAAATAAATAATATTGTTATTCTGAAAAAAAGGGAAAATTAAAAAGAAAATAAAAAGTTATTTAAACCTAAATTCTATTTTTTGGATTTTTTATAAAAAAGATTAAAACTATAACCTAATTAACCTAAATTATTTACATGTTTATTTGAAAATAATCATAATAAAATAAATATCATATTTTTTGTATTTTCTGGATTTTTATGATGTTTTTTATATTTTGTAAAAAAAGAGAAAATTAATTAATTAAAGCAATAAAAATCAATAATACAATAATTAAAATAATAAAAAGAAAAGAAAAAGCAAACCAGAGTGGGGTGTTGCCCCAAATAAGGAGGTATAGGCCTGGAGATTCTGGCCCAACAAGTCTTGAATTCGTTGACTTTTCCAATTAGGTATGATGCATTGACTGGCGTATGTGGTACACTTTTGATCTACGCCCTTGATTTGCTCTCCAGGACGCATGGCTGGTGGATTCTTGAGGATGCATAGCATGGATCATCACTAGCGCTGCATAGGATTTTAGTTTGAAAAATAATATGGAATTTTGCCAGACCTGGGACTTGAACCCAGGTCTTTGAAGTTACCAGCACAACACATGACCACTGAACCAAGCGCGTTTCAATTAATATATAATAAACAATAAACAATATAATAAGAACGCGTTAGTGCTTTTGGAAATTCGCGCGAAATTCAAAATAGCCAATGGCTGATGGACACGATGCCTTCGTCTTCGTCCCTGTAAAAACAAAAACTCAGAGGCCACGGTTTTTGAAGCGTTGTTTTAGAGGGGCTAACAGAAAATAGCGAATAGCTCCATGAGCTTCATAAATTGTTCGCGAGGTATGTGTTTGCTTCGTCTTAACCTGCTCAATTCAACCATGATACTCACGAGCCCTAATTTTTCCTCTACGCAAAATCCCTATTTTAAGAAACCTGCAACCCTAATATTCAAACATGGCGAATTCTTGTATGATCAATGAAAACGCAATTAAACACCACAGTTAGCTTTAGAACATTAATATGAACATGAATCAACAAAGAAAAATGCAAAAAGATGATGGAATCATGCTGTGCGATTTCAAAAATTTCAAGGTACAGTTGGACTTAGGGGTACCAATTCAGGGCCTTTTGATTGATGTTAATGATTGAGAAACGTTCGAGGACGTCTCAGGATGCTAATAGGACAAGAATTGGGGTCTGAATCGAGCTTGAAACTGGTTTTCAGTGTTTGAGTTCTTAAGAGCAATTTCAATATGCAATGCTTGTTTTGGGCGCAACTTGCAGTCTAATGGCATTAGGGCTTTGCTTCTGATCATATAGCCAAGCTTTTAGGTTAAGAATATTACACAAAATCCATGGCAATAATTGTTTTCAATCTTTGATTTTGGAAGATCTTTTTTTGAATCTTTTTCTCATGGTTTTTGTGTTCAATCAGCTCAAATCTTATCAAAACTTGCCATAATCAATCAAGCACGAAATATTGAGATTAGAATGTGCATAAAAAGATTTTTTTAGGTTAGGTTTATATTTTTCATGTATTAAAATGATTTAAATGAATATAAATTAATATAAATTCAAATAAATAATTAAAAAATATGAAAATACTTCCCTTTGGGCCTAATGGTCGTGCATAGGCTTGGCATGAAGAAACTTGGAAGAAAAATGGGCCCATTTGCATTTTTAGGCCTTTTGCATCAATGTTGACTTTTCAAAATTCCTAAAAATTTCCCAACTTCCACAAGGCATAACTTGGTCAATTTTTAAGCTTTTCACATGTTCTTGGACATTTTGGAAAGGTCTTTGAGTCCTTTAACCAATGCCTTTGGTCCCATGTCATTTTGATTTACCAATCTCAAGTTATGGCCTTTGACTTAAAGTCCCTTTTTGTTGACTTTTGAAAATGACCTATAATGTTGAAATTGATAACTTTTTGTGAGAGCATTTCTTGGACTTGGAATATGAAGATGAATTGTAGGAAATGTCTTTCTCTTCAAAATGAGCTTTGGATGGAATTTTTCTGATAATCCATGTGAAAGTTATGCCCTGGTCAATTTCAGTTGACTTTTTCAACTGTCCAAATATAGCAACTTTTGTATCTTTGATGGTTTCTGAGCCAAATTTTGAGAATCATGATCAAGCATTGATCAAATGATGTTTGTGGCTTCAAAATGATGTGTTGACCAAAAATTTGAACTTTTGACTGTCAAATGACCATTTTGCCCCTACAGTTGACTGTAGTGCAATCTAGGGTTTTGACTGTGCAATTTTGAGCTGAATGCCTTGAAACTTGACATGAAGATACTTGACCATCTTTGTAGGCATATGGGACTTGATTGGGCCTTTGAAAAGTTCATTTGCTTGACCAGAACTCAAACCCTAGTTTTGACTGTATAGGAGACAGTTGAGCTGCACAACCCTGGGGGAATGTTGTGACCTTGACTTGACAAATCTTGGAGAATGTGGGAGGGCAAATTTTGGGGTACAACACCACTGTTTCACATTCCCTGATTACCAGTTGGTGCCTACTTTGGAGGAATTTTCTCAACTCTTGAGAATTCCTATTCTTAATCAACTACTCTACAACGGTACGGAAAAAGAAACAAAGCCTGAAGATGTTGCTCAAGCATTACACTTGCAACCATATGACATCAAGGGGAATTGGGAAACCGGAAGTGGTGTCAAGGGTTTCTTAGCAAAGTTTCTGTTTGAGAAGGCACATGAATGCTGGAATTCTCTTGATTTACAAGACTTTGAAGAGATTGTTGCACTCCTCATCTATGGGTTGGTCTTGTTCCCAAACCCTGATCAGCTTATAGATGTGAATGATGTCAAGATTTTCATATCTAGGAATCCTATACCTACATTGCTTGGGGACCTCCTACACTCATTTTACACACGAACAATGAGGAAAAGAGGTGTTCTCATGTGTTGTACTCCTCTCCTAGCAAGGTGGTTTATTTCTCACCTTCCACAATTAGTTTTGAAGAATGAGCAGGGTTTAAGGTGGTCACAACGGTTGATGAACCTCACACATTCTGATGTACATTGGTGTTCTCGGTCCAAAGAAAATGTCATCATCATTGATCGTTGTGGGTAATTCCCTAATGTCCCACTACTTGGCATAAGGGGAGGCATTACCTATAACTCTTGTTTAGCTCTAAGACAGTTTGGATATGCTCGGAGGGATGGCCCTCGTGACATGTTGATTCCTGACCTAGTTTTTGACTTCGACAACGATGTGCAAGGACTTCGACAAAGGTTCATCAGAGCTTGGAGGATGCCCAATAAGGTGGATAGTAAGACACTGGGGCACAAGAATTCCATCCCCCTTGAGCCTTATCTCAAGTGGGTACGAACCCGCGCCCAGAATCTTATGATGCCATACCCTCACATTCTCCCCGTGATCAAAGAGCCTGTTATGGAAGGAGAGGTTCCATACACCATCATATATCCTGACATGCCAACATCATGGAAAGAAATGAAAAAGAGTTGGATCCAACTCAAGGAAGAACGAAATACTTTTGAAGCCAACTTCTATGCCAGTGAGAAGAAGGTTTTGGAGCTTACCCGCCGACTTTATGAGGAGGAAACTCTCAACACTTACATCGCACCAAAGAGGATGCGCAATGTCTTTTTACATTAAGAATTTTGTAATATTTTTCCCATGGGGAACTTATGTACTAACAATTTCTTCTTAATATGACGTGCGTTCTTTTTGTTTGCAACAAATTTGAAGTTCTGAATCCTTGAATGCATTACATGAATAACATACCATTCATCATATGCATAAGCAGGTCTTCACACCAGGTTTCCTTATCTTTCTGCTGTTTATTTCAGCAAGATGGATTTGGAGCAGACGATAAAGGATCTGCAGGCACAAAATTCATATTCCGGCAACTCCTCATGACACTAGCAAAGGGTCAAGAGGACCTCAAAGCTCTGTTGGAGAAGAATAAAGAGAAAAAGAAAAAGAGACCTGGAGTATCCACTTTTGGAAGAAGGTTTGAAAGCAATGCTAGGAAGGTTCTTGAGTTCCCCTCAACGTCTGACGAAGGGGCTGGTAAAGGGAAAGGGGCTGCTGTACCTTCTGAATCTGAGGTTGAAGAGGAGGAAGAGGAAGAAGACGAAGACTACTCCGAACAACAGTATCCTCCAACGGATGATAAATATAAGAATCTTGAAGATAGACTGGCAGCCATGGAGTTGCAGAGGGTACCCGGTTTGGATTTTGAAGAACTAGGGCTGGTAGCTGGGATTGTTATCCCTCCCAAGTTCAAGGTGCCAACATTCGCCAAGTACGACGGCTTGTCTTGCCCAAAGATGCACCTGAGATCGTATGTCAGAAAAATACAACCTCACTCATCTGATAAAGACCTCTGGGTACACTTTTTCCAAGATAGTTTGTCTGGCACATAGTTGGATTGGTTCTATCAGCTCGAGAGATCGGAGGTTCACAATTGGGAAGACTTAGCATCTGCTTTTTATCGTCAATATCAATACAATGCTGATTTTGCGCCCACTCGTACTCAGCTACAAAGTATGGGAATGACTTCCAATGAAGGGTTCAAAGAGTATGCCCAGAAGTGGCGTGATCTGGCTGGAAGGGTGCAGCTGTCGTTGTCAGATAGGGAGTTAGTTGACATGTTTCTGGGGACCCTGTCTGGCCCCTTCTTCAATCATCTAATCGGGAGTTCCTCTGCGGGATTTACTGAACTAATTTTAACCGGCGAAAGGGTCGAGGTCGGTATTAAAAGTGGAAAGATTCAGAAAGATGCCTCTGCATCCACCGCTGTTAACAAAGCCTTCCTGGCTAAAAAGGAAGCTTCTGTTGTTTATTCTCAGAAAGGCCAAGGAGGAATGGGGCGCCGACCTACTGTAGGGGCTGTGATGATTCAAAATTCTTCAAATGATCAACCTCGTGGAAATCAGTCAAGACCTAATCAACAACGGGTAGAAAGGCCACAACGACAGTTCACCCGAATCAACATGACGCCAGCTCAAGTACTCCCTCATTTGCTAAATTTGAATCTTACCAGTTTAAAGGAAGCGCCAAAGAACCCTAACACCTCCTTTCCATACTACCACTCCAATGCTAAGTGCGCCTACCACTCCGACAGTGTTGGGCATGATACAAATAATTGTTGGGCGCTTAAGAACAAAATCCAAGACCTAATTGACGCCAAAGAAGTAGAATTTGATGCTCCTGAGAAGCCCAATGTGATTTCTGCTCTGATGCGCAAGCACGGTAATAATGTTCATGCCGTTATGGAGGACCTTCATGTTACTGATGTTGCTGACCTTTTGACTCTGTTACTTGTGATTAAAGAGAATTTGATAAGAGCCAGGATCTTTCCTGGTTGTGGAAAAGACTGCTACTTTTGTTTGAACATACGAGCTGATTGCCCAATGTTGAAGTCAGGTGTCCAACGCCTGATGGATACCCAAGAGATACTTTTCCAAAAAACCCCTGTTGATACCTTCACTACTCTGACTACTTTTGCTACTTCAACCAACGATATTGCAATCATAACCATTTCCGACAATCCTCCCAAGGCTTGCAAAAGGCCTGTCAGGATTACACCCAACTCTAAATGTGTACCTTTAAAGATCACCATTCCGGGACCTGTCCCGTACCAATCCAGCAAAATGATACCATGGAACTATGGAGGAGAAATCTTCTACCATGGTATCAAACAAATTGAGGCATTCCAAGAGAATTCTGAAGAAGAAAACCCTGATATAGGGAATATTGCGGGTACAAGAAAGATAACCCGCAGCGGCCGGATCTTTTCTCCGAAGATTGCTCCCCCTCGAGCAGTTTTCGGACCCTTGAGAGCTTCTGTACCTGTTGGACCATCTGTGCATGGCCCAATGATTGAAGAATTGGATACTCCTGAAGTAAGACCATCTACTGATACTACCAATAAGGGTAAGGGGATACTAGAAGTGCCTGTCAGGACGAAGGCTCATGCTGTGGATATCCTCGAAACCACTCAGAAAGAAATGGATGAAATCTTGAAAATAATCAGAAAGAGCGACTACGACATCGTGGAACAGCTAGGGCAGACCCCTTCTAAAATTTCAATGTTGGCCCTTTTACTCTGCTCTGAGGCCCATGCTAAGGCCCTGATCAAATTTTTGAAGGCGGCACATGTACCCCAAGAAACTTCGGCTGACCAGTTTCAGGAGTGTGTGGCCAGTCTTACTGCTGATAATGGCCTTGGCTTTTCCGATGCGGACTTGACTCCCAAGGGTAGGAAACACAACGACGCGCTACACGTCTCAGTTGAATGCAGGGAACCACCCTCGCCCATGTCTTAGTTGATACTGGTTCTTCCTTGAATGTGCTGCCGAAGAAAGCTTTAGACCATTTGGATTGCGAAGGATTGACTCTCAAACCTAGTAACATCGTTGTTAGGGCCTTTGATGGGTCCAAAAGAATGGTTCATGGAGAGGTTGACATTCCTATCAAAGTAGGCACAAAAGTTTTCAACTCCACCTTTTACGTGATGGACATTCATCTGTCATATTCATGTTTGTTAGGAAGACCATGGATCCATTATGTCGGGGCAGTTACCTCCTCTTTGCACCAAATGCTAAAATATCCTGTTAAGGGTAAGATTATAACAGTACACGGCGAGGAAGAGTACATGATAAGTCACCTCAACTCCTTCCGTTATGTGGAGCTGGATGGCGAGTTCATCGAAATGCCTTTCCAACATTTTGAGGAAGTTTCTCCTGAGGTAGCAGTTGCGAAGACAATGGTTGAGGTACCTATCGTTCCCAAACATGTGCCTAGGATGGCATCTCTCAAGGACGCAGAGGCGGATATCAAAGAAGGGAAGAGTACAGTATGGGGGAAGTTGCCTGATTTTCCCCATAAGACGGACAAATTTGGGCTAGGGTTTACAGCTGCAGGACAGAAGGCTATGCGTCGTTCCAAGACTAGAGGGCCACTGTAAGGATCACTCACCACGGAATCAATGTTGTAGAAGATGAAGACGAAGAGGGCCACTTTGAAGATTGGATTTTTCCGACTGTCGAAGGGGGTCTAAGCAACTGGGAAGCAAAAGATTTTATTCCCATCACCTTTATCAACCAGTAATTTTTATCTTTGAACAATTTCCTATTTTTGGTCTGTAATAACTAAAACAATTCGTACACTATTTTCACCTCATGCCTTGCCCGGGGCATGTAGGTCCATTTGTAAGGGCTTGATTTCCTTCATTATCATATGCCATATTTTAATGAATCATTGGACGTTTTTCATCTATAAACTGTTGTGTTCATTTTCTTTCCTTTTTGCATTTTTTGTTTGTTTAAGGATGGCTATCCCTTACACACACCCACACTCACAAATGCAGGTACCCATCCATTCCAGATTCCATGGGTAACTATTCTGCTTCAGCCTTCGATAACTCTGAAGATTTGGTAAATCATACTGAGTACGAAGTTGACGAAAATTGTGAAGTGTCGGGAGAGTTAGCCAGACTTCTGCAACAAGAGGAACGAGCTATTCTGCCTCATGAGGAGTTGCTAGAAACCATCAACTTGGGGACAGAGGAAGACAGGAAAGAGGTAAAAGTAGGTGCCAACCTGGAATCAAATGTCAAAGAGCGCTTAGTGTAGTTGTTGAACGAATATGTTGAAATCTTCGCCTGGTCTTATGAAGACATGCCGGGACTAGACACAGATATCGTGGTTCACCGTCTCCCTACAAGAGAAGATTGTCCACCGATCAAGCAAAAGGTCCGCCGAATGAGGCCCAACATGTCTGAGAAGATCAAGGCTGGGGTAATGAAGCAATTCAACGCTGGCTTTCTGGATGTTACTTCCTATCCACAATGGGTTGCTAACATTGTGCCCGTGCCTAAGAAGGACGGCAAAGTCAGAATGTGTGTGGACTATCGGGATTTGAACAGGGCTAGCCCCAAGGATGATTTTCCACTGCCACATATCGACATCTTGGTTGACAACATAGCTCAACACAAGGTATTTTCCTTCATGGATGGGTTCTCGGGATACAACCATATCAAAATGTCCCCAGAGGATATGGAGAAAACTACTTTTGTCACGCAATGGGGTACCTTCTGCTACAAAGTGATGCCATTCGGACTAAAGAATGCAGGGGCAACCTATCAACGCGCCATGGTAGCTTTGTTTCATGATATGATACATCATGAGATCGAAGTTTACGTAGATGATATGATAGCTCAATCACAGACAGAAGAAGAACACCTTGATCATTTGCAAAAGCTGTTTGCCAGGTTGAAGGAGTATAAGCTCAGACTAAACCCAAGCAAGTGCACTTTTGGGGTTAGGTCTGGTAAACTTTTGGGATTTATTGTCAGCAACAAAGGCATTGAGGTTGATCCATCTAAATTAAAGGCTATACAAGAAATGTCTGCTCCTCGCACTGAAAAGGAGGTTAGAGGATTCTTGGGACGCTTAAACTATATTGCGAGGTTCATCTCTCACCTGACATCTACCTGTGAGCCAATCTTCAAGCTGTTGAAGAAATATCAGGTAGTTGAATGGAACAATGATTGTCAAGTTGCTTTTGATAAGATCAAGGAGTACTTACTAGAACCTCATATTCTGATGCCACCCGTCAAAGGAAGGCCGTTAATCATGTATCTAACTATTTTGGATAACTCAATGGGGTGCGTATTGCGCCAACATGACGAGTCTGACCGAAAAGAGCATGCCATTTATTACCTTAGCAAAAAGTTTACCGACTGTGAGACTCGTTACTCACTGCTCGAGAAAACTTGTTGCGCTTTGGTATGGGCTGCTCGCCGGCTAAGGCAGTATATGTTGACTCATACCACTTTGCTGATTTCCAAGATGGATCCGATCAAGTATATCTTCGAGAAGTCTGCTTTATCTGGGAGAATCGCTAGATGGCAAATGATCCTGACAGAGTATGATATCCAGTATACTACCCAAAAAGCTATAAAGGGGAGTGTACTAGCTGACCATCTAGCTCATCAAGCCGTCGAAGATTACCAATCTATGAGATTCGACTTCCCTGGCGAGGACATCATGACATTGGACATAATTGAAGGTAACGGACCGTATGACGGACCTGAACAAGTATCCCGATGGACCCTGTACTTTGATGGTGCTTCAAATGCACTTGGAAACGGTATCGGTGCGGTACTCATTTCTCCGGATGGTTGCCATACACCATTCACTGCCCGACTTTGCTTCAGCTGTACCAACAACATGGCCGAATATGAAGCTTGCATCTTTGGTCTCAAGGATGCTATAGACTTGGGAATCAAATCTTTGATCGTATTCGGGGACTCGGCTTTGGTTATCAGTCAAGTCAAAGGAGAATGAGACACCAAACATCCTAATCTTATCCCATATAAGGAACATGTCTTGATGTTGTTGCCTCATTTCGAGCAGATTACCTTCGAGCATTTCCCGCAAGAAGAAAATCAGTTAGCAGATGCTCTGGCTACAATGTCTTCCATGTTTAAACTCAACTGGGATAACGAGGCTCCCCAAATCACCATCGAGCGAATGGACGAACCTGTGCACTGTCATGAGATTAACACCGAAGAAGTAGTGGAACAACCCTGGTTTCATGAAATCAAAAGGTATCTCCATACTAGAGAATACCCTGAAGGGGCTTCTGTCAATGACAAAAAGTTCTTAAGGAGATTTGCTGCCAATTTCTTCCTAAGCAATGGCATCCTTTATAAGCGCAGCCATGATTGTGTTCTACTTCGTTGTGTGGACAAGGTTGAAGCAGAGTTGATCATGACCGAAATACATAGTGGCACATTTGGCACTCACTTGAGCGGACATACGATGGCTAAGAAGATTCTAAGGGCAGGCTACTACTGGTCTACCATGGAAGCTGATTGTCATCAACATTCCAACACCTGCCACAAATGCCAAGTCTACGCCGATAAGGTACATATTCCTCATGTTCCTCTCAATGTTCTGACAGCTCCTTGGCCATTCACAACGTGGGGCATTGACATGATTGGAGAAATCAAGCCCACGACATCCAATGGACATCGCTTCATCTTGGTCGCTATTGATTACTTTACCAAGTGGGTCGAAGCAGCTTCCTACGCCTCCGTTACAAAGAATGTGGTTGCCCGCTTTATCAAGCAGAATCTCATATGCCGGTATGGTATCCCCGACAGGATCATCACAGACAACGATAAAAATTTGAATAACACTGTGATCACCGCTCTGTGTGAGCAGTTCAAAATTCAACATCACAATTCATCTCCCTATCGGCCAAAGATGAACGGTGTTGTTGAAGCCGCGAACAAAAATATCAAGAAGATCATTCAAAAGATGACAGTCACCTACAAGGACTGGAATGAGATGTTACCATTTGCTCTGCATGGCTATCGTACCACGACGCGTACTTCAACTGAGGCAACCCCCTTTTTCTTTGGTATATGGCATGGAGGCTGTTTTACCTATGGAAGTTTATATTCCTTCCTTGAGGATTATGAAGGATGCCGATTTGAGTGAAGATGATTGGATTCAGACCCGGCTTGATCAACTTAATTTGATTGACGAGAAGCGACTTACTGTTGTTTGTCATGGTCAGACGTATCAAAAACGGATGATCAAAGCTTTCAACAAGAAAGTCAGGCGTCAGGTATATCAAGTCGGAGATCTTGTAATCAAGCGGATCATCTTACCGCAAAGTGATCCCAGGGGCAAGTGGACTCCTACTTACGAAGGACCATTTGTGATCAAGAGCATCTTTTCTGGTGGGGCAATGATTCTGACCACCATGGACGGCGACGACTTACCGCACCCTGCGAATGCAGACATAGTCAAAAGATACTATGCATAAAACGACCCGACAAGTTGAAAACCCGAAAGGGCGACTTGGGCAAAAATGGGCATCCCGGTGAATCGAAAACCCGAAAGGGCGGTTCAGGAAAAAATTAGGGATAAAACAAAAAAATTTGTACACCCGGCGAGTTGAAAACCCGAAAGGGCGACTTGGGCAAAAAAGGGTTTCCCGGTGGATCGAAAACCCGAAAGGGCGGCCCGGGAAAATGTTAGGGAAGTAAAGCGTATGACTATGTCTCGTCGGATCACTTTAAGAACAATCTCTTCACCAACAAGCTCCAAGCTTCGGATCAATCCAATCATCTGCGGACGAAGCAGCGAATGGACAAATACTCAGAGTTGTGAAGGCTATAGCAGAATGGGAACCCCATGGAATTGTTACACATAGCCATCTTTATTTTTGTATAAAATTTTTCTCAATTGTTATGCCAACATTCTCTTACTTGGATGTCTGTCTCCTTTGTACAAAGATACTCACAAAAATTAATACAAAGATACTTCAAAGTGCAAAAATTTGCTTGCCTTCTTTCTTTTTTACACTTATGTTTTATTTGAAAACGTCCAATGTTTCGTTTAAATAGGCATATGCATTTGAATAAAATCACTACTTACAAATAAAATGAAATTGAAAAAGGATAATTACTGATAGGTGGAAGGTGTAGGAAGATATCTTTGTGCCATTCCAGAAGAAATACCCTGCTTTACTTTGTTCAGATCCTCAACAAAGCTAAAACCTCGGAGTACATGTCCCCAGCGGAGTTAAGCTTCAAGATCCCCGGCGGAGCCAGTGCACTCTAAACTTGATTCCCCAGCTGAGTTAAGTTTCAAAGTTCCCATCAGAGTTCAAACTCCCGACCCCCAGTGGAGCCTGAAGACCCTGAAAAACCTATCCCTCAGTGGAGCCAGAATATTCTAAACCTTCTTCCCTGGTGAAGTCAAATGACCAAACTGTTCAACTTCCCCCAATTTCCCCACAAAGTTATCTCCCAGCAGATCAAAAATTCCTGGTCTCATTTCTCCAAGCAGAAGCCTCCTAGGTGTTAACTCCCCATTAGAGATTTTCAGAGTTTTCCTTATTTCCCAGGAAAGTCTTGAAGGATCCTCATTCCCCGCAGAAGTCGTCAGAACCCTTGTGAACATCCACAAGTCACCATAGACTTTTAATCCCCAAGCAGTCAGCAAGGATTTCTCATCTTCAACAATCAAAGATTCTTTGGAATCCTCAGCATCGGTCAAGAATTTACTTTCCCCGGCAGCGGTCAAAGATTTCATTATCTCCAGCTATCAAGGATTTATTTTCCTCAGCAAAACAGTTATTCAGCTTACATGCATAACCATTACATTCATATATCATAAACATTGATGAAACACAGTTCATTGCATCATACATATTATACAACATAACTTTGTATTTTAGCTAACATTTTACCCTTTTCAGGATAAGATTAAAAGGCTATCATTAACAATTATTCAAATACAGTATGGATACACCCCAGAAACGGCGGTCATTCTATTACTCATTCAAAATTTCAAGTCAAAATACAGTACGGATACACCCCAGACACGACGGTCATTCTACTACTCATTCAGACTTCAGCAATCCGATACAAGACTAGATACGCTCCAGACACGGCATCCATTCTATCTCTCATTCAGGTTCAACTACAAGTTCAGATACGCTCCAAACACGGTTGCCATTCTGGCCTTTACACCAGCTGTTCGATTCTCCCCAGTGCAGTCGCCACATAAGTCATTCTTCTACTCATACATATCTCAACTTCAGATACAGTCCAGATACACTCCCGACACGGTTTCCATTCTGTCAGTCATTCAGAATTTATCCCCAGCACACAGTTGCTCCATACACAGATGTTTCTCTGTTACCCAGATACAATATAGATACACTCCAAACACAGAAGTCATTCTGATATTCATTCAAAGTTCAAATACAGTTACAGCTCAGATACGCTCCAGACATGGATGCCATTCTTTCGCTCATACAGACCCAGTCTCCAAGATACAGTTCAAATGCATTCCAGACACGGATACCATTTTGATGCTCATTCTTATGACCTACCATTTTGCAATTCAACAAACATTCTTGGATGGCATCTTTAAGCCCATCTCCAGCAAGATTCTACCACCTCTAAATGGAATCTTTAAGCCTATTTCCTCAGCTTTATTCTAACGAGTGCAAATTTACGGGAACTCTAGTGTCCAATCCTCTTTTACCTTTGAGTCGCGAAAGGCAAACTTGCCAATCTAACTCATCAGGTTCAAGAAGATTGAACATGGGAAACTGTTGTACCCTAAAATTTTCCCTCTCATTTCATCAACATTTCTCATCACAAGGATCTTGGAAGTCAAGGTCAAGCTAGGGTTTGCTCTGCTCAAGACACCTCCATGCACTGTTGACCTAAATTAGGGTTTGAGTTTTCATAATGATTTCTTGACCTACAATGCCCAAATTGAATTTCATACTTCATGTTGGACTCATAAGTTGGTCCATACCAAGTTTCAAGCCTTGATTCAAATTTTTGTCCAGTCAATTGGACAATTGACCTAGAAATCAGTTGTATTAGAGAAAAAGTCAATTGTGGCCAATTGACAGTCAAACCTCATGAAATTTGATCCACATCAACATTATGAACTCATATGAACCATTTGATCAAGTTTGGATCACAATCCCACAAGAAATTTGATCAAATCACCAAAAGGGCAAAATGGTCATTTTTAGGGTTTTGACTGTAAAAAGACAATTTTTTACTGTTTGAACTAACCAATGGTAAACCAAGCTCAAACATGGACTCAAGGACTCAATGACATTGTCTTGACTCATTCAACAAGTTCAAAAGATCTCAAATGCATAGGATTGACAGATGAATTTTTCAGTCAATTGATAAAAATTTGACTGTGCACTAAAAAGTCAAATTTTGACTTTTTGGTCAAAATCAAGTGCCAAGAGTTATTTTTCATCAATACATGCCAAATTATGAAACTTGTTCATCAAGAAACCCAAAAATGCAAATTAGGGTTTAAAATGGAAAATTTTCATAACTTAGAAATTTTCTAAGTTATAAAATTTTCTTATTTTTTCCTAACTTTGTCCTATTTTTTCACCAAGATGAAAATGGATTCAAACAAAACTTATAACATGGAAGTTGTAGTCCATCACAAAGTCTATAACTTTGATTCACAAAGTTTTCTCAAAAGAATCTTGGATCTCAAGTTATGATTTTTGGAACAAGGGTACCTAAAACTTTTAACTTAGAGAAATTTTGCCCTAGTTTAGGCAGGATTTTGACCCATCTTCTTGGCCATTTTTCACATAGTTCCACTTGGAGTTTCAAGTTTAATTTCAAAGATGTATTGTAGTACATGTTGCAAGCTTTCCAAATTGTCCAAGAACTCCTCAAACACCTTTGTGGTTAGGGAGAATCGAATGCTTGAAGTTGGCAAAAACTTACTTTGCAACCATGGCCAATACATGTTCATACCAAGTTGCAAATCTGATCTAGCTAGCTTGGTTCATAATTACAGGCCTCTAACCAGTTTGTACTCCATAATTTAATGCAAATCCATTGAGCCAAGGCATTGTCTTGGTCATTAAGGTATTGTACACTAGATTAAGCCTTAAATGTAAAAAGTAACATTGCCATTTTTGATTGAACTTTGCTTTATGTCAAAATAATATCCTAGAGCATTGAACCAGCTTTATGCTGCAAACAAAATCC
Source organism: Vicia faba (assembly GCA_948472305.1). Lineage (NCBI taxonomy): Eukaryota > Viridiplantae > Streptophyta > Magnoliopsida > Fabales > Fabaceae > Vicia > Vicia faba. The sequence goes on along the minus strand of CATIWC010001521.1, from coordinate 563 downwards.
ACTAATTAGAAGGGCCAATAGGGTTGTGTGCAGGGTGATAGGATAGCTTGTACAAGTCTATAACCTCACTTCGACTCTTTTGCTTCAAGAAGAAGAAAACTTGAAAAACACAAGGCATATCACACATCTGATAAAACCAACTAAACAAAGTTGTCAAACAAGTTTCATACACCCTAGTAAGCAGAAGCATGAGCCCTTGACCTCTCAAAACTCCTTGTGCACAAAATCCCCATTTTCTTGCAAAACAGGGCAAGTTCTGCATTTTGCAAGCCACTATCAAATTCCATCGTGTGTTTTATCCAAATCTACTTCAAACACCTCCCAACCAACATACCTGAGCTATTCCAGACCTCCATTGCTAGCTATAACACCATTAACACACATTGCCATTTTTGTTTCAAAGCTTTGCAGGTTGAGTTCTGTAGCACGATTCAGGCTACTTCAAAACAAACTAAGCACTAGGAAAGCTTCATTGGACATCAGGCAAGCTCAAAAGAACCTCAAGCACCCTTGGAAGTTGCTGCATTGTTTGTCCAGCTCGAAGTCAACTGAAACAGGTATTT
>CATIWC010001520.1:0-43300 GCA_948472305.1 Vicia faba | reverse complement strand
GTCTTTTCACTTATTTTCTTAGTGAAGAAGTAACCTAAAATTTGGTGACGGAGAAGAAGAAAATCATTGAAATTTTTTACATCTATTATACCAAAATACCATATGAGTATGGTGAATAAATAAACTATCGAGCCTCATTAATATAATTTGAATTATTATCAATGTGTATTAAATATGTGTCATTAATTAATAGTCTTTAAACGTAGTTTCTTAGTGAAGAAGTAACCTAAAATTTGGTGACGGAGAAGAAGAAAAATATTGAAATTATTTACATCTATTATAGCATAATAACATATGAGTATGGTCAATAAATATGCTATAGAGCCTAATTATATAATTTGAATTAATACCAATATGTATGAATTATGTGTCATTAATAAATAGTGTTTTAACTTAGTTTCTTAGTGATGAAGTAACCTAAAATTTGGTGACGGAGAAGAAGAAAAATATTGAAATTTTTACATATATTATACCCTAATATCATACGAGTATGGTGAATAAATATACTATGGAGCCTCACTATATAATTTAAATTATTGCCAATGTTTATGAAATATGTGGCATTAATTAAAAGTCTTTTAACTTGGTTTTTTAGTGAAGAAGTAACCTAAAATTTGGTGACGGAGAAAAAGAAAAATATTGAAATTATTTACATCTATTATACCAAAATACCATATGAGTATGGTGAATAAATAAACTATCGAGCCTCATTATATAATTTGAATTATTACCAATGTGTATGAAATATGTGTCATTAATTAATAGTTTTTTAACTTGGTTTCTTAGTGAAGAAGTAACCTAAAATTTGGTGACGGAGTAAAAGAAAAATATTGAAATTATTTAGATCTATTATACCAAAATACCATATGAATATGGTGAATAAATAAACTATCGTGCCTCATTATATAATTTGAATTTTTACAAATGTGCATGAAATATGTTTCATAAATTAATAGTCTTTAAACTTAGTTTCTTAGTGAAGTAGTAACCTAAAATTTGTTGACGAAGTAGAAGAAAAATATTGAAATCGTTTACATCTATTATACAATAATACCGTATGAGTGTGGTGAATAAATATACTATGGAGCCTGATTATATAATTTGAATTATTTTCATTGTTTATGAAATATGTGTCATTAATTAAAAGCCTTTTAACTTTGTTTCTTAGTGAAGAAGTAACCTAAAATTTGGTGATGGAGAAGAAGAAAAATATTAAAATTGTTTTCATCTATTATACCATAATACCATATGAGTATGCTGAATATATATTACTATCGAACCTCATTATATAATTTTAATTATTACCAATGTGTATGAAATATGTGTCATTAATTAATAGTCTTTTCACTTATTTTCTTAGTGAAGAAGTAACCTAAAATTTGGTGACGGAGAAGAAGAAAATCATTGAAATTTTTTACATCTATTATACCAAAATACCATATGAGTATGGTGAATAAATAAACTATCGAGCCTCATTATATAATTTGAATTATTATCAATGTGTATTAAATATGTGTCATTAATTAATAGTCTTTAAACGTAGTTTCTTAGTGAAGAAGTAACCTAAAATTTGGTGACGGAGAAGAAGAAAATCATTGAAATTATTTACATCTATTATAGCATAATACCATATGAGTATGGTGAATAAATAAACTATCGAGGCTCATTATATAATTTGAATTTTTACCAATGTGTATTAAATATGTGTCATTAATTAATAGTCTTTAAACTTAGTTTCTTAGTGAAGAAGTAACCTAAAATTTGGTAACGGAGAAGAAGAAAAATATTGAAATTATTTACTTCTATTATAGCAAAATAACATATGAGTATGGTCAATAAATATGCTATAGAGCCTAATTATATAATTTGAATTAATACCAATATGTATGAATTATGTGTCATTAATTAATAGTCTTTTAACTTAGTTTCATAGTGATAAAGTAACCTAAAATTTGGTGACGGAGAAGAAGAAAAATATTGAAATTTTTACATATATTATACCATAATATAATACGAGTATGGTGAATAAATATACTATGGAGCCTCACTATATAATTTAAATTATTACCAGTGTTTTGTGAAATATGTGTCATTAATTAAAAGTCTTTTAACTTGGTTTTTTAGTGAAGAAGTAACCTAAAATTTGTTGACGGAGAAAAAGAAAAATATTGAAATTATTTACATCTATTATACCAAAAAACCATATGAGTATGGTTAATAAATAAATTATCGAGCCTCATTATAATTTGAATTATTACCAATGTGTATGAAATATGTGTCATTAATTAATAGTCTTTAAACTTAGTTTCTTAGAGAAGAAGTAACCTAAAATTTGGTGACGGAGAAGAAGAAAAATATTGAAATTATTTACATCTATTATAGCATAATAACATATGAGTATGGTCAATAAATATGCTATAGAGCCTAATTATATAATTTGAATTAATACTAATATGTATGAATTATGTGTAATTAATTAATAGTGTTTTAACTTAGTTTCTTAGTGATGAAGTAACCTAAAATTTGGTGACGGAGAAGAAGAAAAATATTGAAATTTTTACATATATTATACCATAATATCATACGAGTATGGTGAATAAATATACTATGGAGCCTCACTATATAATTTAAATTATTGCCAATGTTTATGAAATATGTGGCATTAATTAAAAGTCTTTTAACTTGGTTTTTTTAGCGAAGAAGTAACCTAAAATTTAGTGACGGAGAAAAAGAAAAATATTGAAATTATTTACATCTATTGTACCAAAATACCATATGAGTATGGTGAATAAATAAACTATCGAGCCTCATTATATAATTTGAATTATTACCGACGTGTATGAAATATGTGTCATTAATTAATAGTCTTTAAACTTAGTTTCTTAGTGAAGAAGTAACCTAAAATTTGGTGACAGAGAAGAAGAAAAATATTGAAATTATTTACATCTATTATAGCATAATAACATATGAGTATGGTCAATAAATATGCTATAGAGCCTAATTATATAATTTGAATTAATACCAATATGTATGAATTATGTGTAATTAATTAATAGTCTTTAAACTTAGTTTCTTAGTGAAGTAGTAACCTAAAATTTGTTGACGAAGAAGAAGAAAAATATTGAAATCGTTTACATCTATTATACAATAATACCATATGGGTGTGGTGAATAAATATACTATGGAGCCGTATTATATAATTTGAATTATTTCCATTGTTTATGAAATATGTGTCATTAATTAAAAGCCTTTTAACTCTGTTTCTTAGTGAAGAAGTAACCTAAAATTTGCTGATGGAGAAGAAGAAAAATATTAAAATTGTTTTCATCTATTATACCATAATACAATATCAGTATGCTGAATAAATATACTATCAAGCCTCATTATATAATTTGAATTATTACCAATGTGTATGAAATATGTGTCATTAATTAATAGTCTTTTCACTTAGTTTCTTAGTGAAGAAGTAACCTAAAATTTGGTGATGGAGAAGAAGAAAATCATTGAAATTATTTACATCTATTATACCAAAATACCATTTGAGTATGGTGAATAAATAAACTATCGAGCCTCATTATATAATTTGAATTATTACCAATGTGTATTAAATATGTGTCATTAATTAATAGTCTTTAAACTTAGTTTCTTAGTGAAGAAGTAACCTAAAATTTGGTGACGGAGAAGAAGAAAAATATTGAAATTATTTACATCTATTATAGCATAATAACATATGAGTATGATCAATAAATATGCTATAGAGCCTAATTATATAATTTGAATTAATCCCAATATGTATGAATTATGTGTCATTAATTAATAGTCTTTTAACTTAGTTTCTTAGTGATGAAGTAACCTAAAATTTGGTGATGGAGAAGAAGAAAAATATTGAAATTTTTACATATATTAAACCTTAATATCATACGAGTATGGTGAATAAATATACTATGGAGCCTCACTATTATAATTTAAATTATTACCAATGTTTATGAAATATGTGTCATTAATTAAAAGACTTTTAACTTGGTTTTTTAGTGAAGAAGTAACCTAAAATTTGGTGACGGAGAAAAAGAAAAATATTGAAATTATTTACATCTATTATACCAAAAAAACCATATGAGTATGGTGAATAAATAAACTATCGAGCCTCATTATATAATTTGAATTATTACCAATGTGTATGAAATATGTGTCATTAATTAATAGTCTTTAAACTTAGTTTCTTAGTGAAGAAGTAACCTAAAATTTGGTGACGGAGAAGAAGAAAAATATTGAAATTATTTACATCTATTATAGCATAATAACATATGAGTATGGTCAATAAATATGATATAGAGCCTAATTATATAATTTGAATTAATACCAATATGTATGAATTATGTGTCATTAATTAATAGTGTTTTAACTTAGTTTCTTTGTGATGAAGTAACCTAAAATTTGGTGACGGAGAAGAGGAAAAATATTGAAATTTTTACATATATTAAACCATAATATCATACGAGTATGGTGAATAAATATACTATGGAGCCTCACTATATAATTTAAATTATTACCAATGTTTATTAAATATGTGTCATTAATTAAAAGTCTATTAACTTGGTTTTTTAGTGAAGAAGTAACCTAAAATTTGGTGACGGAGAAAAAGAAAAATATTGAAATTATTTACATCTATTATACCAAAATACCATATGAGTATGGTGAATAAATAAACTATTGAGCCTCATTATATAATTTGAATTATTACCAATGTGTATGAAATATGTGTCATTAATTAATAGTCTTTTAACTTGGTTTCTTAGTGAAGAAGTAACCTAAAATTTGGTGACGGAGAAGAAGAAAAATATTGAAATTATTTACATCTATTATAGCATAATAACATATGAGTATGGTCAATAAATATGATATAGAGCCTAATTATATAATTTGAATTAATACCAATATGTATGAATTATGTTTCATTAATTAATAGTGTTTTAACTTAGTTTCTTTGTGATGAAGTAACCTAAAATTTGGTGACGGATAAGAAGAAAAATATTGAAATTTTTACATATATTATACCATAATATCATACGAGTATGGTGAATAAATATACTATGGAGCCTCACTATATAATTTAAATTATTACCAATGTTTATTAAATATGTGTCATTAATTAAAAGTCTATTAACTTGGTTTTTTAGTGAAGAAGTAACCTAAAATTTGTTGACGGAGAAAAAGAAAAATATTGAAATTATTTACATCTATTATACCAAAATACCATATGAGTATGGTGAATAAATAAACTATCGAGCCTCATTATATAATTTGAATTATTACCAATGTGTATGAAATATGTGTCATTAATTAATAGTCTTTTAACTTGGTTTCTTAGTGAAGAAGTAACCTAAAATTTGGTGACGGAGTAAAAGAAAAATATTGAAATTATTTAGATCTATTATACTAAAATACCATATGAATATGGTGAATAAATAAACTATCGGGCCTCATTATATAATTTGAATTTTTACAAATGTGCATGAAATATGTTTCATAAATTAATAGTCTTTAAACTTAGTTTCTTAGTGTAGTAGTAACCTAAAATTTGTTGACGAAGTAGAAGAAAAATATTGAAATCGTTTACATCTATTATACAATAATACCGTATGAGTGTGGTGAATAAATATACTATGGAGCCTGATTATATAATTTGAATTATTTCCATTGTTTATGAAATATGTGTCATTAATTAAAAGCCTTTTAACTTTGTTTCTTAGTGAAGAAGTAACCTAAAATTTGGTGATGGAGAAGAAGAAATATATTAAAATTGTTTTCATCTATTATACCATAATACAATATGAGTATGGTGAATAAATATACTATGGAACCTCATTATATAATTTGAATTATTACCAATGTGTATGAAATATGTGTCATTAATTAATAGTCTTTTTACTTAGTTTCTTAGTGAAGAAGTAACCTAAAATTTGGTGACGGAGAAGAAGAAAAATATTGAAATTATTTACATCTATTATACCAAAAAACAATATGAGTATGGTGAATAAATAAACTATCGAGCCTCATTATATAATTTGAATTATTACCAATGTGTATGAAATATGTGTCATTAATTAATAGTCTTGAAACTTAGTTTCTTAGTGAAGAAGTAACCTAAAATTTGGTGACAGAGAAGAAGAAAAATATTGAAATTATTTACATCTATTATAGCATAATAACATATGAGTATGGTCAATAAATATGCTATAGAGCCTAATTATATAATTTAAATTAATACCAATATGTATGAATTATGTGTAATTAATTAATAGTCTTTTAACTTAGTTTCTTAGTGATGAAGTAACCTAAAATTTGGTGACGGAGAAGAAGAAAAATATTGAAATTTTTACATATATTATACCATAATATCATACGAGTATGGTGAATAAATATACTATGGAGCCTCACTATATAATTTAAATTATTACCAATGTTTATGAAATATTTGTCATTAATTAAAAGTCTTTTAACTTGGTTTCTTACTGAAGAAGTAACCTAAAATTTGGTGACAGAGAAAAAGAAAAATATTGAAATTATTTAGATCTATTATACAAAATACCATATGAGTATGGTGAATAAATAAACTATCGGGCCTAATTATATAATTTGAATTTTTACAAATGTGTATGAAATATGTTTCATAAATTAATAGTCTTTAAACTTAGTTTCTTAGTGAAGACGTAACCTAAAATTTGTTGACGAAGAAGAAGAAAAAATATTGAAATCATTTACATCTATTATACAATAATACCATATGAGTATGCTGAATAAATATACTATCGAACCTCATTATATAATTTGAATTATTACCAATGTGTATGAAATATGTGTCATTAATTAATAGTCTTTTCACTTAGTTTCTTAGTAAAGAAGTAACCTAAAATTTGGTGACGGAGAAGAAGAAAATCATTGAAATTATTTACATCTATTATAGCATAATACCATATGAGTATGGTGAATAAATAAACTATCGAGGCTCATTATATGATTTGAATTTTACCTATGTGTATTAAATATGTGTCATTAATTAATAGTCTTTAAACTTAGTTTCTTAGTGAAGAAGTAACCTAAAATTTGGTGACGGAGAAGAAGAAAAATATTGAAATTATTTACATCTATTATAGCATAATAACATATGAGTATGGTAAATAAATATGCTATAGAGCCTAATTATATAATTTGAATTAATCCCAATATGTATGAATTATGTGTCATTAATTAATAGTGTTTTAACTTAGTTTCTTAGTGATGAAGTAACCTAAAATTTGGTGACGGAGAAGAAGAAAAATATTGAAATTTTTACATATATTAAACCATAATATCATACGAGTATGGTGAATAAATATACTACGGAGCCTCACTGTATAATTTAAATTATTACCAATGTTTATGAAATATGTGTCATTAATTAAAAGACTTTTAACTTGGTTTTTTAGTGAAGATGTAACCTAAAATTTGGTGACGGAGAAAAAGAAAAATATTGAAATTATTTACATCTATTATACCAAAAAAACCATATGAGTATGGTGAATAAATAAACTATCGAGCCTCATTATATAATTTGAATTATTACCAATGTGTATGAAATATGTGTCATTAATTAATAGTCTTTAAACTTAGTTTCTTAGTGAAGAAGTAACCTAAAATTTGGTGACGGAGAAGAAGAAAAATATTGAAATTATTTACATCTATTATAGCATAATAACATATGAGTATGGTCAATAAATATGATATAGAGCCTAATTATATAATTTGAATTAATACCAATATGTATGAATTATGTGTCATTAATTAATAGTGTTTTAACTTAGTTTCTTTGTGATGAAGTAACCTAAAATTGGTGACGGAGAAGAAGAAAAATATTGAAATTTTTACATATATTAAACCATAATATCATACGAGTATGGTGAATAAATATACTATGGAGCCTCACTATATAATTTAAATTATTACCAATGTTTATTAAATATGTGTCATTAATTAAAAGTCTATTAACTTGGTTTTTTAGTGAAGAAGTAACCTAAAATTTGGTGATGGAGAAAAAGAAAAATATTGAAATTATTTACATCTATTATACCAAAAAACCATATGAGTATGGTGAATAAATAAACTATCGAGCCTCATTATATAATTTGAATTATTACCAATGTGTATGAAATATGTGTCATTAATTAATAGTCTTTTAACTTGGTTTCTTAGTGAAGAAGTAACCTAAAATTTGGTGACGGAGAAGAAGAAAAATATTGAAATTATTTACATCTATTATAGCATAATAACATATGAGTATGGTCAATAAATATGATATAGAGCCTAATTATATAATTTGAATTAATACCAATATGTATGAATTATGTGTCATAAATTAATAGTGTTTTCACTTAGTTTCTTTGTGATGAAGTAACCTAAAATTTGGTGACGGAGAAGAAGAAAAATATTGAAATTTTTACATATATTATACCATAATATCATACGAGTATGGTGAATAAATATACTATGGAGCCTCACTGTATAATTTAAATTATTACCATTGTTTATGAAATATGTGTCATTAATTAAAAAGCCTTTTAACTTTGTTTCTTAGTGAAGAAGTAACCTAAAATTTGGTGATGGAGAAAATGAAAAATATTAAAATTGTTTTCATCTATTATACCATAATACCATATGAGTATGCTGAATAAATATACTATGGAACCTCATTATATAGTTTGAATTATTACCAATGTGTATGAAATATGTGTCATTAATTAATAGTCTTTTCACTTAGTTTCTTAGTGAAGAAGTAACCTAAAATTTGGTGACGGAGAAAAAGAAAATCATTGAAATTATTTACTTCTATTATACCAAAATACCATATGAGTATGGTGAATAAATAAACTATCGAGCCTCATTATATAATTTGAATTATTACCAATGTGTATTAAATATGTGTCATTAATTAATAGTCTTCAAACTTAGTTTCTTAGTGAAGAAGTAACCTAAAATTTGGTGAAGGAGAAGAAGAAAAATATTGAAATTATTTACATCTATTATAGCATAATACCATATGAGTATGGTCAATAAATATGCTATATAGCCTAATTATATAATTTGAATTAATACCAATATGTATGAATTATATGTCATTAATTAATAGTCTTTTAACTTAGTTTCTTAGTGATGATGTAACCTAAAATTTGGTGACGGAGAAGAAGAAAATATTGAAATTTTTACATATATTATACCATAATATCATACGAGTATGGTGAATAAATATACTATGGAGCCTCACTATATAATTTAAATTATTACCAATGTTTATGAAATATGTGTCATTAATTAAAAGTCTTTTAACTTGGTTTTTTAGTGAAGAAGTAACCTAAAATTTGGTGACGGAGAAAAAGAAAAATATTGAAATTAATTATATATATTATACCAAAATACCATATGAGTATGGTGAATAAATAAACTATCAAGCCTCATTATATAATTTGAATTATTACCAATGTGTATGAAATATGTGTCATTAATTAATAGGCTTTTAACTTAGTTTCTTAGTGATGAAGTAACCTAAAATTTGGTGATGGAGAAGAAGAAAAATATTGAAATTGTTTACATCTATTACACCATAATACAATATGAATATGGTGAAAAAAAATACTATCGAGACTCGTTATATAATTTGAATTATTTTCAATGTATATGGAATATGTATCATTAATTAATAGTCTTTTAACTTTGTTTCTTAGTGAAGATGTAATCTAAAATTTGGTGACGGAGAAGAAGAAAAATATTAAAATTATTTACATATATTATACCAAAATACCATATGAGTATGGTGAATAAATAAACTATGGAGCCTCATTATATAATTTGAATTATTACCAATGTGTATGAAATATGTGTCATTAATTAATAGGCTTTTAACTTGGTTTCTTAGTGAAGAAGTAACCTAAAATTTGGTTACGGAGAAAAAGAAAAATATTGAAATTATTTAGATCTATTATACCAAAATACCATATGAGTACGGTGAATAAATAAACTATCGGGCCTCATTATATAATTTGAATTTTTACAAATGTTTATGAAATATGTTTCATAAATTAATAGTCTTTAAACATAGTTTCTTAGTGAAGAAGTAACCTAAAATTTGTTGACGAAGAAGAAGAAAAATATTGAAATCGTTTACATCTATTATATAATAATACCATATGAGTGTGGTGAATAAATATACTATGGAGCCTGATTATATAATTTGAATTATTTCCATTATTTATGAAATATGTGTCATTAATTAAAAGCCTTTTAACTTTGTTTCTTAGTGAAGAAGTAACCTAAAATTTGGTGATGGAGAAAATGAAAAATATTAAAATTGTTTTCATCTATTATACCATAATACCATATGAGTATGCTGAATAAATATACTATGGAACCTCATTATATAGTTTGAATTATTACCAATGTGTATGAAATATGTGTCATTAATTAATAGTCTTTTCACTTAGTTTCTTAGTGAAGAAGTAACCTAAAATTTGGTGACGGAGAAAAAGAAAATCATTGAAATTATTTACTTCTATTATACCAAAATACCATATGAGTATGGTGAATAAATAAACTATCGAGCCTCATTATATAATTTGAATTATTACCAATGTGTATTAAATATGTGTCATTAATTAATAGTCTTCAAACATAGTTTCTTAGTGAAGAAGTAACCTAAAATTTGGTGAAGGAGAAGAAGAAAAATATTGAAATTATTTACATCTATTATAGCATAATACCATATGAGTATGGTGAATAAATATGCTATATAGCCTAATTATATAATTTGAATTAATACCAATATGTATGAATTATGTGTCATTAATTAATAGTCTTTTAACTTAGTTTCTTAGTGATGATGTAACCTAAAATTTGGTGATGGAGAAGAAGAAAAATATTGAAATTTTTACATATATTATACCATAATATCATACGAGTATGGTGAATAAATATACTATGGAGCCTCACTATATAATTTAAATTATTTCCAATGTTTATGAAATATGTGTCATTAATTAAAAGTCTTTTAACTTGGTTTTTTAGTGAAGAAGTAACCTAAAATTTGGTGACGGAGAAAAAGAAAAATATTGAAATTAATTATATATATTATACCAAATACCATATGAGTATGGTGAATAAATAAACTATCAAGCCTCATTATATAATTTGAATTATTACCAATGTGTATGAAATATGTGTCATTAATTAATAGGCTTTTAACTTAGTTTCTTAGTGATGAAGTAACCTAAAATTTGGTGATGGAGAAGAAGAAAAATATTGAAATTGTTTACATCTATTATACCATAATACAATATGAATATGGTGAATAAATATACTATTGAGACTCGTTATATAATTTGAATTATTTTCAATGTATATGGAATATGTATCATTAATTAATAGTCTTTTAACTTTGTTTCTTAGTGAAGAAGTAATCTAAAATTTGTGACGGAGAAGAAGAAAAATATTAAAATTATTTACATATATTATACCAAAATACCATATGAGTATGGTGAATAAATAAACTATCGAGCCTCATTATATAATTTGAATTATTACCAATGTGTATGAAATATGTGTCATTAATTAATAGTCTTTTAACTTGGTTTCTTAGTGAAGAAGTAACCTAAAATTTGGTGACGGAGAAAAAGAAAAATATTGAAATTATTTAGATCTATTATACCAAAATACCATATGAGTATGGTGAATAAATAAACTATCGGGCCTCATTATATAATTTGAGTTTTTACAAATGTGTATGAAATATGTTTCATAAATTAATAGTCTTTAAACTTAGTTTCTTAATGAAGAAGTAACCTAAAATTTGTTGACGGGAGAAGAAGAAAAATATTGAAATCGTTTACATCTATTATACAATAATACCATATGAGTGTGGTGAATAAATATACTATGGAGCCTGATTATATAATTTGAATTATTTCCATTGTTTATGAAATATGTGTCATTAATTAAAATCCTTTTAACTCTGTTTCTTAGTGAAGAAGTAACCTAAAATTTGGTGATGGAGAAAATGAAAAATATTAAAATTGTTTTCATCTATTATACCATAATACCATATGAGTATGCTGAATAAATATACTATCGAACCTCATTATATAATTTGAATTATTACCAATGTGTATGAAATGTGTGTCATTAATTAATAGTCTTTTCACTTAGTTTCTTGGTGAAGAAGTAACCTAAAATTTGGTGACGGAGAAAAAGAAAATCATTGAAATTATTTACATCTATTATACCAAAATACTATATGAGTATGGTGAATAAATAAACTATCGAGCCTCATTATATAATTTGAATTATTACCAATGTGTATTAAATATGTGTCATTAATTAATAGTCTTCAAACTTAGTTTCTTAGTGAAGAAGTAACCTAAAATTTGGTGAAGGAGAAGAAGAAAAATATTGAAATTATTTACATATATTATAGCATAATACCATATGAGTATGGTGAATAAATATTCTAAATAGCCTAATTATATAATTTGAATTAATACCAATATGTATGAATTATGTGTCATTAATTAATAGTCTTTTAACTTAGTTTCTTAGTGATGATGTAACCTAAAATTTGGTGATGGATAAGAAGAAAAATATTGAAATTTTTACATATATTATACCATAATATCATACGAGTATGGTGAATAAATATACTATGGAGCCTCACTATATAATTTAAATTATTACCAATGTTTATGAAATATGTGTCATTAATTAAAAGTCTTTTAACTTGGTTTTTTAGTGAAGAAGTAACCTAAAATTTGGTGACGGAGAAAAAGAAAAATATTGAAATTAATTACATATATTATACCAAAATACCATATGAGTATGGTGAATAAATAAACTATCAAGCCTCATTATATAATTTGAATTATTACCAATGTCTATGAAATATGTGTCATTAATAATAGGCTTTTAACTTAGTTTCTTAGTGATGAAGTAACCTAAAATTTGGTGATGGAGAAGAAGAAAAATATTGAAATTGTTTACATCTATTATACCATAATACAATATGAATATGGTGAATAAATATACTATCGAGACTCGTTATATAATTTGAATTATTTTCAATGTATATGGAATATGTATCATTAATTAAAAGTCTTTTAACTTTGTTTCTTAGTGAAGATGTAATCTAAAATTTGGTGACGGAGAAGAAGAAAAATATTAAAATTATTTACATATATTATACCAAAATACCATATGAGTATGGTGAATAAATAAACTATGGAGCCTCATTATATAATTTGAATTATTACCAATGTGTATGAAATATGTGTCATTAATTAATAGGCTTTTAACTTGGTTTCTTAGTGAAGAAGTAACCTAAAATTTGGTTACGGAGAAAAAGAAAATATTGAAATTATTTAGATCTATTATACCAAAATACCATATGAGTACGGTGAATAAATAAACTATCGGGCCTCATTATATAATTTGAATTTTTACATAATGTGTATGAAATATGTTTCATAAATTAATAGTCTTTAAACATAGTTTCTTAGTGAAGAAGTAACCTAAAATTTGTTGACGAAGAAGAAGAAAAATATTGAAAATCGTTTACATCTATTATACAATAATACCATATGAGTGTGGTGAATAAATATACTATGGAGCCTGATTATATATATTTGAATTATTTCCATTGTTTATGAAATATGTGTCATTAATTAAAATCCTTTTAACTCTGTTTCTTAGTGAAGAAGTAACCTAAAATTTGGTGATGGAGAAAATGAAAAATATTAAAATTGTTTTCATCGATTATACCATAATACCATATGAGTATGCTGAATAAATATACTATCGAACCTCATTATATAATTTGAATTATTACCAATGTGTATGAAATGTGTGTCATTAATTAATAGTCTTTTCACTTAGTTTCTTGGTGAAGAAGTAACCTAAAATTTGGTGACGGAGAAAAAGAAAATCATTGAAATTATTTACATCTATTATACCAAAATACTATATGAGTATGGTGAATAAATAAACTATCGAGCCTCATTATATAATTTGAATTATTACCAATGTGTATTAAATATGTGTCATTAATTAATAGTCTTCAAACTTAGTTTCTTAGTGAAGAAGTAACCTAAAATTTGGTGAAGGAGAAGAAGAAAAATATTGAAATTATTTACATCTATTATAGCATAATACCATATGAGTATGGTCAATAAATATTCTATAGAGCCTAATTATATAATTTGAATTAATACCAATATGTATGAATTATGTGTCATTAATTAATAGTCTTTTAACTTAGTTTCTTAGTGATGATGTAACCTAAAATTTGGTGATGGATAAGAAGAAAAATATTGAAATTTTTACATATATTATACCATAATATCATACGAGTATGGTGAATAAATATACTATGGAGCCTCACTATATAATTTAAATTATTACCAATGTTTATGAAATATGTGTCATTAATTAAAAGTCTTTTAACTTGGTTTTTTAGTGAAGAAGTAACCTAAAATTTGGTGACGGAGAAAAAGAAAAATATTGAAATTATTTACACATATTATACCAAAATACCATATGAGTATGGTGAATAAATAAACTATCGAGCCTCATTATATAATTTGAATTATTACCAATGTGTATGAAATATGTGTCATTAATTATAGGCTTTTAACTTAGTTTCTTAGTGATGAAGTAACCTAAAATTTGGTGATGGAGAAGAAGAAAAATATTGAAATTGTTTACATCTATTATACCATAATACAATATGAATATGGTGAATAAATATACTATCGAGACTCGTTATATAATTTGAATTATTTTCAATGTATATGGAATATGTATCATTAATTAATAGTCTTTTAGGTTTGTTTCTTAGTGAAGAAGTAATCTAAAATTTGGTGACGGAGAAGAAGAAAAATATTAAAATTATTTACATATATTATACCAAAATACCATATGAGTATGGTGAATAAATAAACTATCGAGCCTCATTATATAATTTGAATTATTACCAATGTGTATGAAATATGTGTCATTAATTAATAGTCCTTTTAACTTGGTTTCTTAGTGAAGAAGTAACCTAAAATTTGGTGATGGAGAAAAAGAAAAATATTGAAATTATTTAGATCTATTATACCAAAATACCATATGAGCATGGTGAATAAATAAACTATCGGGCCTCATTATATAATTTGAATTTTTACAAATGTGTATGAAATATGTTTCATAAATTAATAGTCTTTAAACTTAGTTTCTTAGTGAAGAAGAAACCTAAAATTTGTTGACGAAGAAGAAAAGAAATATTGAAATCGTTTACATCTTTTATACAATAATACCATATGAGTGTGGTGAATAAATATACTATGGAGCCTGATTATATAATTTGAATTATTTCCATTGTTTATGAAATATGTGTCATTAATTAAAAGCCTTTTAACTTTGTTTCTTAGTGAAGAAGTAACCTAAAATTTGGTGATGGAGAAAATGAAAAATATTAAAATTGTTTTCATCTATTATACCATAATACCATATGAGTATGCTGAATAAATATACTATCGAACCTCATTATATAATTTGAATTATTACCAATGTGTATGAAATATGTGTCATTAATTAATAGTCTTTTCACTTAGTTTTTTAGTGAAGAAGTAACCTAATACTTGGTGACGGAGAAAAAGAAAATCATCTAAATTATTTACATCTATTATACCAAAATACCATATGAGTATGGTGAATAAATAAACTATCGAGCCTCATTATATAATTTGAATTATTACCAATGTGTATTAAAAATGTGTCATTAATTTATAGTCTTTAAACTTAGTTTCTTAGTGAAGAAGTAACCTAAAATTTGGTGACGGAGAAGAAGAAAAATATTGAAATTATTATAGCATAATACCATATGAGTATGGTCAATAAATATGCTATAGAGCCTAATTATATAATTTGAATTAATACCAATATGTATGAATTATGTGTCATTAATTAATAGTCTTTTAACTTAGTTTCTTAGTGATGAAGTAACCTAAATTTTGGTGACGGAGAAGAAGAAAAATATTGAAATTTCTACATATATTATACCATAATATCATACGAGTATGGTGAATAAATATACTATGGAGCCTCACTATATAATTTAAATTATTACCAATGTTTATGAAATATGTGTCATTAATTAAAAGTCTTTTAACTTCGTTTTTTAGTGAAGAAGAAACCTAAAATTTGGTGACGGAGAAAAAGAAAAATATTGAAATTATTTACATCTATTATACCAAAATACCATATGAGTATGGTGAATAAATAAACTATCGAGCCTCATTATATAATTTGAATTATTACCAATGTGTATGAAATATGTGTCATTAATTAATAGTCTTTTAACTTGGTTTCTTAGTGAAGAAGTAACCTAAAATTTGGTGACGGAGTAAAAGAAAAATATTGAAATTATTTAGATCTATTATACCAAAATACCATATGAATATGGTGAATAAATAAACTATCGGGCCTCATTATATAATTAGAATTTTTACAAATGTGTATGAAATATGTTTCATAAATTAATAGTCTTTAAACTTAGTTTCTTAGAGTAGTAGTAACCTAAAAATTGGTGACGAAGTAGAAGAAAAATATTGAAATCGTTTACATCTATTATACAATAATACCATATGAGTGTGGTGAATAAATATACTATGGGGCCTGATTATATAATTTGAATTATTTCCATTGTTTATGAAATATGTGTCATTAATTAAAAGCCTTTTAACTTTGTTTCTTAGTGAATAAGTAACCTAAAATTTGGTGATGGAGAAGAAGAAAAATATTAAAATTATTTTCATCTATTATACCATAATACCATATGAGTATGCTGAATAAATATACTATCGAACCTCATTATAGAATTTGAATTATTACCAATGTGTATGAAATATGTGTCATTAATTAATAGTCTTTTCACTTAGTTTCTTAGTGAAGAAGTAACCTAAAATTTGGTGACGGAGAAGAAGAAAATCATTGAAATTTTTTACATCTATTATACAAAAATACCATATGAGTATGGTGAATAAATAAACTATCGAGCCTCATTATATAATTTGAATTATTACCAATGTGTATTAAATATGTGTCATTAATTAATAGTCTTTAAACTTAGTTTCTTAGTGAAGAAGTAACCTAAAATTTGGTGACGGAGAAGAAGAAAAATATTGAAATTATTTACATCTATTATAGCATAATACCATATGAGTATGGTCAATAAATATGCTATAGAGCCTAATTATATAATTTGAATTAATACCAATATGTATGAATTATGTGTCATTAATTAATAGTCTTTTAACTTAGTTTATTAGTGATGAAGTAACCTAAAATTTGGTGACGGAGAAGAAGAAAAATATTGAAATTTCTACATATATTATACCATAATATCATACGAGTATGGTGAATAAATATACTATGGAGCCTCACTATATAATTTAAATTATTTCCAATGTTTATGAAATACGTGTCATTAATTAAAAGTCTTTTAACTTCGTTTTTTAGTGAAGAAGTAACCTAAAATTTTGTGACGGAGAAAAAGAAAAATATTAAAATTATTTACATCTATTATACCAAAATACCATATGAGTATGGTCAATAAATAAACTATCGAGCCTCATTATATAATTTGAATTATTACCAATGTGTATGAAATATGTGTCATTTATTAATAGTCTTTTAACTTGGTTTCTTAGTGAAGAAGTAACCTAAAATTTGGTGACGGAGTAAAAGAAAAATATTGAAATTATTTAGATCTATTATACCAAAATACCATATGAATATGGTGAATAAATAAACTATCGGGCCTCATTATATAATTTGAATTTTTACAAATGTGTATGAAATATGTTTCATAAATTAATAGTCTTTAAACTTAGTTTCTTAGTGAAGAAGAAACCTAAAATTTGTTGACGAAGAAGAAAAAAAATATTGAAATCGTTTACATCTTTTATACAATAATACCATATGAGTGTGGTGAATAAATATACTATGGAGCTTGATTATATAATTTGAATTATTTCCATTGTTTATGAAATATGTGTCATTAATTAAAAGCCTTTTAACTTTGTTTCTTAGTGAAGAAGTAACCTAAAATTTGGTGATGGAGAAAATGAAAAATATTAAAATTGTTTTCATCTATTATACCATAATACCATATGAGTATGCTGAATAAATATACTATCGAACCTCATTATATAATTTGAATTATTACCAATGTGTATGAAATATGTGTCATTAATTAATAGTCTTTTCACTTAGTTTTTTAGTGAAGAAGTAACCTATTACTTGGTGACGGAGAAAAAGAAAATCATTTAAATTATTTACATCTATTATACCAAAATACCATATGAGTATGGTGAATAAATAAACTATCGAGCCTCATTATATAATTTGAATTATTACCAATGTGTATTAAAAATGTGTCATTAATTTATAGTCTTTAAACTTAGTTTCTTAGTGAAGAAGTAACCTAAAATTTGGTGACAGAGAAGAAGAAAAATATTGAAATTATTTACATCTATTATAGCATAATACCATATGAGTATGGTCAATAAATATGCTATAGAGCCTCACTATATAATTTAAATTATTACCAATGTTTATGAAATATGTGTCATTAATTAAAAGTCTTTTAACTTGGTTTCTTACTGAAGAAGTAACCTAAAATTTGGTGACAGAGAAAAAGAAAAATATTGAAATTATTTAGATCTATTATACCAAAATACCATATGAGTATGGTGAATAAATAAACTATAGGGCCTAATTATATAATTTTAATTTTTACAAATGTGTATGAAATATGTTTCATAAATTAATAGTCTTTAAACTTAGTTTCTTAGTGAAGACGTAACCTAAAATTTGTTGACGAAGAAGAAGAAAAATATTGAAATCAGTTACATCTATTATACAATAATACCAAATGAGTATGGTCAATAAATATGCTATAGAGCCTAATTATATAATTTGAATTAATACTAATATGTATGAATTATGTGTCATTAATTAATAGTGTTTTAACTTAGTTTCTTAGTGATGAAGTAACCTAAAATTTGGTGACGGAGAAGAAGAAAAATATTGAAATTTTTACATATATTATACCATAATATCATAAGAGTATGGTGAATAAATATACTATGGAGCCTCACTATATAATTTAAATTATTACCAATGTTTATGAAATATGTGTCATTAATTAAAAGTCTTTTAACTTGGTTTTTTAGTGAAGAAGTAACCTAAAATTTAGTGACGGAGAAAAAGAAAAATATTGAAATTATTTACATCTATTGTACCAAAATACCATATGAGTATGGTGAATAAATAAAATATCGATCCTCATTATATAATTTGAATTATTACCAATGTGTATGAAATATGTGTCATTAATTAATAGTCTTTTCACTTGGTTTCTTAGTGAAGAAGTAACCTAAAATTTGGTGACGGAGTAAAAGAAAAATATTGAAATTATTTAGATATATTATACCAAAATACCATATGAATATGGTGAATAAATAAACTATCGGGCCTCATTATATAATTTGAATTTTTACAAATGTGTATGAAATATGTTTCATAAACTAATAGTCTTTAAACTTAGTTTCTTAGTGAAGTAGTAACCTAAAATTTGTTGATGAAGAAGAAGAAAAATATTGAAATCGTTTACATCTATTATACAATAATACCATATGAGTGTGGTGAATAAATATACTATGGAGCCTGATTATATAATTTGAATTATTTCCATTGTTTATGAAATATGTGTCATTAATTAAAAGCCTTTAAACTTAGTTTCTTAGTGAAGACGTAACCTAAAATTTGGTGATGGAGAAGAAGAAAAATATTGAAATCATTTACATCTATTATACCATAATACCATATGAGTATGCTGAATAAATATACTATCGAACCTCATTATATAATTTGCATTATTACCAATGTGTATGAAATATGTGTCATTAATTAATAGTCTTTTCACTTAGATTCTTAGTAAAGAAGTAACCTAAAATTTGGTGACGGAGAAGAAGAAAATCATTGAAATTATTTACATCTATTATGGCATAATACCATATGAGTATGGTGAATAAATAAACTATCGAGGCTCATTATATAATTTGAATTTTTACCAATGTGTATTAAATATGTGTCATTAATTAATAGTCTTTAAACTTAGTTTCTTAGTGAAGAAGTAACCTAAAATTTGGTGACGGAGAAGAAGAAAAATATTGAAATTATTTACATCTATTATAGCATAATAACATATGAGTATGGTCAATAAATATGCTATAGAGCCTAATTATATAATTTGAATTAATACCAATATGTATGAATTATGTGTCATTAATTAATAGTGTTTTAACTTAGTTTCTTTGTGATGAAGTAACCTAAAATTTGGTGACGGAGAAGAAGAAAAATATTGAAATTTTTACATATATTATACCATAATATCATACGAGTATGGTGAATAAATATACTATGGAGCCTCACTATATAATTTAAATTATTACCAATGTTTATGAAATATGTGTCATTAATTAAAAGACTTTTAACTTGGTTTTTTAGTGAAGAAGTAACCTAAAATTTGGTGACGGAGAAAAAGAAAAATATTGAAATTATTTACATCTATTATACCAAAAAACCATATGAGTATGGTGAATAAATAAACTATCGAGCCTCATTATATAATTTGAATTATTACCAATGTGTATGAAATATGTGTCATTAATTAATAGTCTTTAAACTTAGTTTCTTAGTGAAGAAGTAACCTAAAATTTGGTGACGGAGAAGAAGAAAAATATTGAAATTATTTACATCTATTATAGCATAATAACATATGAGTATGGTCAATAAATATGCTATAGAGCCTAATTATATAATTTTAATTAATACCAATATGTATGAATTATGTGTCATTTATTAATAGTCTTTTTACTTAGTTTCTTAGTGATGAAGTAACCTAAAATTTTGTGACGGATAAGAAGAAAAATATTGAAATTTTTACATATATTATACCATAATATCATACGAGTATGGTGAATAAATATACTATGGAGCCTCACTATATAATTTAAATTATTACCAATGTTTATGAAATCTGTGTCCTTAATTAAAAGTCTTTTAACTTGGTTTCTTACTGAAGAAGTAACCTAAAATTTTGTGACGGAGAAAAAGAAAAATATATTAAATTATTTACATCTATTATACCAAAATACCATATGAGTGTGGTGAATAAATAAACTATCGAGCCTCATTATATAATTTGAATTATTACCAATGTGTATGAAATATGTGTCATTTATTAATAGTCTTTTAACTTGGTTTCTTAGTGAAGAAGTAACCTAAAATTTGGTGACGGAGTAAAAGAAAAATATTGAAATTATTTAGATCTATATACCAAAATACCATATGAATATGGTGAATAAATAAACTATCGGGCCTCATTATATAATTTGAATTTTTACAAATGTGTATGAAATATGTTTCATAAATTAATAGTCTTTAAACTTAGTTTCTTAGAGTAGTAGTAACCTAAAAATTGGTGACGAAGTAGAAGAAAAATATTGAAATCGTTTACATCTATTATACAATAATACCATATGAGTGTGGTGAATAAATATACTATGGAGCCTGACTATATAATTTGAATTATTTCCATTGTTTATGAAATATGTGTCATTAATTAAAATCCTTTTAACTTTGTTTCTTAGTGAATAAGTAACCTAAATTTGGTGATGGAGAAGAAGAAAAATATTAAAATTGTTTTCATCTATTATACCATAATACAATATGAGTATGCTGAATAAATATACTATCGAACCTCATTATATAATTTGAATTATTACCAATGTGTATGAAATATGTGTCATTAATTAATAGTCTTTTCACTTAGTTTCTTAGTGAAGAAGTAACCTAAAATTTGGTGACGGGAGAAGAAGAAAATCATTAAATTTTTTTACATCTATTATACCAAAATACCATATGAGAATGGTGAATAAATAAACTATCGAGCCTCATTATATAATTTGAATTATTACCAATGTGTATTAAATATGTGTCATTAATTAATAGTCTTTAAACTTAGTTTCTTAGTGAATAAGTAACCTAAAATTTGGTGACGGAGAAGAAGAAAAATATTGAAATTATTTACATCTATTATAGCATAATACCATATGAGTATGGTCAATAAATATGCTATAGAGCCTAATTATATAATTTGAATTAATACCAATATGTATGAATTATGTGTCATTAATTAATAGTCTTTTAACTTAGTTTCTTAGTGATGAAGTAACCTAAAATTTGGTGACGGAGAAGAAGAAAAATATTGAAATTTCTACATATATTATACCATAATATCATACGAGTATGGTGAATAAATATACTATGGAGCCTCACTATATAATTTAAATTATTACCAATGTTTATGAAATATGTGTGATTAATTAAAAGTCTTTTAACTTGGTTTTTTAGTGAAGAAGTAACCTAAAATTTGGTGAGGGAGAAAAAGAAAAATATTGAAATTATTTACATCTATTATACCAAAATACCATATGAGTATGGTGAATAAATAAACTATCGAGCCTCATTATATAATTTGAATTATTACCAATGTCTATGAAATATGTGTCATTAATTAATAGTCTTTTAACTTGGTTTCTTAGTGAAGAAGTAACCTAAAATTTGGTGACAGAGTAAAAGAAAAATATTGAAATTATTTAGATCTATTATACCAAAATACCATATGAATATGGTGAATAAATAAACTATCGGGCCTCATTATATAATTTGAATTTTTACAAATGTGTATGAAATATGTTTCATAAATTAATAGTCTTTAAACTTAGTTTCTTAGTGAAGTAGTAACCTAAAATTTGTTGACGAAGTAGAAGAAAAATATTGAAATCGTTTACATCTATTATACAATAATACCATATGAGAGTGGTAAATAAATATACTATGGAGCCTGATTATATAATTTGAATTATTTCCATTGTTTATGAAATACGTGTCATTAATTCAAATCCTTTTAACTTTGTTTCTTAGTGAAGAAGTAACCTAAAATTTGGTGATGGAGAAGAAGAAAAATATTAAAATTGTTTTCATCTGATATACCATAATACCATATGAGTATGCTGAATAAATATACTATCGAACCTCATTATATAATTTGAATTATTACCAATGTGTATGAAATATGTGTCATTAATTAATAGTCTTTTCACTTAGTTTCTTAGTGAAGAAGTAACCTAAAATTTGGTGACGGAGAAAAAGAAAAATATTGAAATTATTTACATCTATTATACCAAAATACCATATGAATATGGTGAATAAATAAACTATCGGGCCTCATTATATAATTTGAATTTTTACAAATGTGTATG
This sequence comes from Vicia faba, assembly GCA_948472305.1. Lineage (NCBI taxonomy): Eukaryota > Viridiplantae > Streptophyta > Magnoliopsida > Fabales > Fabaceae > Vicia > Vicia faba. The sequence goes on along the minus strand of CATIWC010001520.1, from coordinate 19,856 downwards.
AAATATGTTTCATAAATTAATAGTCTTTAAACATAGTTTCTTAGTTAAGTAGTAACCTAAAATTTGTTGACGGAGAAGAAGAAAAATATTGAAATTTTTACATATATTATACCATAATATCAGACAAGTATGGTGAATAAATATACTATGGAGCCTCACTATATAATTTAAATTATTACCAATGTTTATGAAATATGTGTCATTAATTAAAAGTCTTTTAACTTGGTTTCTTACTGAAGAAGTAACCTAAAATTTGGTGACAGAGAAAAAGAAAAATATTGAAATTATTTAGATCTATTATACCAAAATACCATATGAGTATGGTGAATAAATAAACTATAGGGCCTAATTATATAATTTTAATTTTTACAAATTTGTATGAAATATGTTTCATAAATTAATAGTCTTTAAACTTAGTTTCTTAGTGAAGACGTAACCTAAAATTTGTTGACGAAGAAGAAGAAAAATATTGAAATCAGTTACATCTATTATACAATAATACCAAATGAGTATGGTCAATAAATATGCTATAGAGCCTAATTATATAATTTGAATTAATACTAATATGTATGAATTATGTGTCATTAATTAATAGTGTTTTAACTTAGTTTCTTAGTGATGAAGTAACCTAAAATTTGGTGACGGAGAAGAAGAAAAATATTGAAATTTTTACATATATTATACCATAAAATAATACGAGTATGGTGAATAAATATACTATGGAGCCTCACTATATAATTTAAATTATTACCAATGTTTATGAAATATGTGTCATTAATTAAAAGTCTTTTAACTTGGTTTTTTAGTGAAGAAGTAACCTAAAATTTAGTGACGGAGAAAAAGAAAAATATTAAAATTATTTACATCTATTGTACCAAAATACCATATGAGTATGGTGAATAAATAAACTATCGAGCCTCATTATATAATTTGAATTATTACCAATGTGTATGAAATATGTGTCATTAATTAATAGTCTTTTCACTTGGTTTCTTAGTGAAGAAGTAACCTAAAATTTGGTGACGGAGTAAAAGAAAAATATTGAAATTATTTAGATATATTATACCAAAATACCATATGAATATGGTGAATAAATAAACTATCGGGCCTCATTATATAATTTGAATTTTTACAAATGTGTATGAAATATGTTTCATAAACTAATAGTCTTTAAACTTAGTTTCTTAGTGAAGTAGTAACCTAAAATTTGTTGATGAAGAAGAAGAAAAATATTGAAATCGTTTACATCTATTATACAATAATACCATATGAGTGTGGTGAATAAATATACTATGGAGCCTGATTATATAATTTGAATTATTTCCATTGTTTATGAAATATGTGTCATTAATTAAAAGCCTTTAAACTTAGTTTCTTAGTGAAGACGTAACCTAAAATTTGGTGATGGAGAAGAAGAAAAATATTGAAATCATTTACATCTATTATACCATAATACCATATGAGTATGCTGAATAAATATACTATCGAACCTCATTATATAATTTGCATTATTACCAATGTGTATGAAATATGTGTCATTAATTAATATACTTTTCACTTAGTTTCTTAGTAAAGAAGTAACCTAAAATTTGGTGACGGAGAAGAAGAAAATCATTGAAATTATTTACATCTATTATGGCATAATACCATATGAGTATGGTGAATAAATAAACTATCGAGGCTCATTATATAATTTGAATTTTTACCAATGTGTATTAAATATGTGTCATTAATTAATAGTCTTTAAACTTAGTTTCTTAGTGAAGAAGTAACCTAAAATTTGGTGACGGAGAAGAAGAAAAATATTGAAATTATTTACATCTATTATAGCATAATAACATATGAGTATGGTCAATAAATATGCTATAGAGCCTAATTATATAATTTGAATTAATACCAATATGTATGAATTATGTGTCATTAATTAATAGTGTTTTAACTTAGTTTCTTTGTGATGAAGTAACCTAAAATTTGGTGACGGAGAAGAAGAAAAATATTGAAATTTTTACATATATTATACCATAATATCATACGAGTATGGTGAATAAATATACTATGGAGCCTCACTATATAATTTAAATTATTACCAATGTTTATGAAATATGTGTCATTAATTAAAAGACTTTTAACTTGGTTTTTTAGTGAAGAAGTAACCTAAAATTTGGTGACGGAGAAAAAGAAAAATATTGAAATTATTTACATCTATTATACCAAAAAACCATATGAGTATGGTGAATAAATAAACTATCGAGCCTCATTATATAATTTGAATTATTACCAATGTGTATGAAATATGTGTCATTAATTAATAGTCTTTAAACTTAGTTTCTTAGTGAAGAAGTAACCTAAAATTTGGTGACGGAGAAGAAGAAAAATATTGAAATTATTTACATCTATTATAGCATAATAACATATGAGTATGGTCAATAAATATGCTATAGAGCCTAATTATATAATTTTAATTAATACCAATATGTATGAATTATGTGTCATTTATTAATAGTCTTTTTACTTAGTTTCTTAGTGATGAAGTAACCTAAAATTTTGTGACGGATAAGAAGAAAAATATTGAAATTTTTACATATATTATACCATAATATCATACGAGTATGGTGAATAAATATACTATGGAGCCTCACTATATAATTTAAATTATTACCAATGTTTATGAAATCTGTGTCATTAATTAAAAGTCTTTTAACTTGATTTCTTACTGAAGAAGTAACCTAAAATTTGGTGACACAGAAAAAGAAAAATATTGAAATTATTTAGATCTATTATACCAAAATACCATATGAGTATGGTGAAATAATAAACTATCGGGCCTAATTATATAATTTAAATTTTTACAAATGTGTATGAAATATGTTTCATAAATTAATATTCTTTAAACTTAGTTTCTTAGTGAAGACGTAACCTAAAATTTGTTGACGAAGAAGAAGAAAAATATTGAAATCATTTACATCTATTATACAATAATACCATATGAGTATGCTGAATAAATATACTATCGAACCTCATTATATAATTTGAATTATTACCAATGTGTATGAAATATGTGTCATTAATTAATAGTCTTTTCACTTAGTTTCTTAGTAAAGAACTAACCTAAAATTTGGTGACGGAGAAGAAGAAAATCATTGAAATTATTTACATCTATTATAGCATAATACCATATGAGTATGGTGAATAAATAAACTATCGAGGCTCATTATATAATTTAAATTTTTACCAATGTGTATTAAATATGTGTCATTAATTAATAGTCTTTAAACTTAGTTTCTTAGTGAAGAAGTAACCTAAAATTTGGTGACGGAGAAGAAGAAAAATATTGAAATTATTTATATCTATTATAGCATAATAATATATGAGAATGGTCAATAAATATGCTATAGAGCCTAATTATATAATTTGAATTAATACCAATATGTATGAATTATGTGTCATTAATTAATAGTGTTTTAACTTAGTTTCTTTGTGATGAAGTAACCTAAAATTTGGTGACGGAGAAGAAGAAAAATATTGAAATTTTTACATATATTATACCATAATATCATACGAGTATGGTGAATAAATATACTATGGAGCCTCACTATATAATTTAAATTATTACCAATGTTTATGAAATATGTGTCATTAATTAAAAGACTTTTAACTTTGTTTTTTAGTGAAGAAGTAACCTAAAATTTGGTGACGGAGAAAAAGAAAAATATTGAAATTATTTACATCTATTATACCAAAAAAACCATATGAGTATGGTGAATAAATAAACTATCGAGCCTCGTTATATAATTTGAATTATTACCAATGTGTATGAAATATGTGTCAATAATTAATAGTCTTTAAACTTAGTTTCTTAGTGAAGAAGTAACCTAAAATTTGGTGACGGAGAAGAAGAAAAATATTGAAATTATTTACATCTATTATAGCATAATAACATATGAGTATGGTCAATAAATATGCTATAGAGCCTAATTATATAATTTGAATTAATACCAATATGTATGAATTATGTGTCATTAATTAATAGTGTTTTAACTTAGTTTCTTTGTGATGAAGTAACCTAAAATTTGGTGACGGAGAAGAAGAAAAATATTGAAATTTTTACATATATTATACCATAATATCATACGAGTATGGTGAATAAATATACTATGGAGCCTCACTATATAATTTAAATTATTACCAATGTTTATTAAATATTTGTCATTAATTAAAAGTCTATTAACTTGGTTTTTTAGTGAAGAAGTAACCTAAAATTTGGTGACGGAGAAAAAGAAAAATATTGAAATTATTTACATCTATTATACCAAAATACCATATGGGTATGGTGAATAAATAAACTATCGAGCCTCATTATATAATTTGAATTATTACCAATGTGTATGAAATATGTGTCATTAATGAATAGTCTTTTAACTTGGTTTCTTAGTGAAGAAGTAACCTAAAATTTGGTGACGGAGTAAAAGAAAAATATTGAAATTATTTAGATCTATTATACAAAAATACCATATGAATATGGTGAATAAATAAACTATCTGGCCTCATTATATAATTTGAATTTTTACAAATGTGCATGAAATATGTTTTATAAATTAATAGTCTTTAAACTTAGTTTCTTAGTGAAGTAGTAACCTAAAATTTGTTGACGAAGTAGAAGAAAAATATTGAAATCGTTTACATCTATTATACAATAATACCATATGAGTGTGGTGAATAAATATACTATGGAGCCTGATTATATAATTTGAATTATTTCCATTGTTTATGAAATACGTGTCATTAATTAAAATCCTTTTAACTTTGTTTCTTAGTGAAGAAGTAACCTAAAATTTGGTGATGGAGAAGAAGAAAAATATTAAAATTGTTTTCATCTGATATACCATAATACCATATGAGTATGCTGAATAAATATACTATCGAACCTCATTATATAATTTGAATTATTACCAATGTGTATGAAATATGTGTCATTAATTAATAGTCTTTTCACTTAGTTTCTTAGTGAAGAAGTAACCTAAAATTTGGTGACGGAGAAAAAGAAAAATATTGAAATTATTTACATCTATTATACCAAAATACCATATGAATATGGTGAATAAATAAACTATCGGGCCTCATTATATAATTTGAATTTTTACAAATGTGTATGAAATATGTTTCATAAATTAATAGTCTTTAAACATAGTTTCTTAGTTAAGTAGTAACCTAAAATTTGTTGACGGAGAAGAAGAAAAATATTGAAATTTTTACATATATTATACCATAATATCAGACAAGTATGGTGAATAAATATACTATGGAGCCTCACTATATAATTTAAATTATTACCAATGTTTATGAAATATGTGTCATTAATTAAAAGTCTTTTAACTTGGTTTCTTACTGAAGAAGTAACCTAAAATTTGGTGACAGAGAAAAAGAAAAATATTGAAATTATTTAGATCTATTATACCAAAATACCATATGAGTATGGTGAATAAATAAACTATAGGGCCTAATTATATAATTTTAATTTTTACAAATGTGTATGAAATATGTTTCATAAATTAATAGTCTTTAAACTTAGTTTCTTAGTGAAGACGTAACCTAAAATTTGTTGACGAAGAAGAAGAAAAATATTGAAATCAGTTACATCTATTATACAATAATACCAAATGAGTATGGTCAATAAATATGCTATAGAGCCTAATTATATAATTTGAATTAATACTAATATGTATGAATTATGTGTCATTAATTAATAGTGTTTTAACTTAGTTTCTTAGTGATGAAGTAACCTAAAATTTGGTGACGGAGAAGAAGAAAAATATTGAAATTTTTACATATATTATACCATAATATCATACGAGTATGGTGAATAAATATACTATGGAGCCTCACTATATAATTTAAATTATTACCAATGTTTATGAAATATGTGTCATTAATTAAAAGTCTTTTAACTTGGTTTTTTAGTGAAGAAGTAACCTAAAATTTAGTGACGGAGAAAAAGAAAAATATTGAAATTATTTACATCTATTGTACCAAAATACCATATGAGTATGGTGAATAAATAAACTATCGAGCCTCATTATATAATTTGAATTATTACCAATGTGTATGAAATATGTGTCATTAATTAATAGTCTTTTCACTTGGTTTCTTAGTGAAGAAGTAACCTAAAATTTGGTGACGGAGTAAAAGAAAAATATTGAAATTATTTAGATATATTATACCAAAATACCATATGAATATGGTGAATAAATAAACTATCGGGCCTCATTATATAATTTGAATTTTTACAAATGTGTATGAAATATGTTTCATAAACTAATAGTCTTTAAACTTAGTTTCTTAGTGAAGTAGTAACCTAAAATTTGTTGATGAAGAAGAAGAAAAATATTGAAATCGTTTACATCTATTATACAATAATACCATATGAGTGTGGTGAATAAATATACTATGGAGCCTGATTATATAATTTGAATTATTTCCATTGTTTATGAAATATGTGTCATTAATTAAAAGCCTTTAAACTTAGTTTCTTAGTGAAGACGTAATCTAAAATTTGGTGATGGAGAAGAAGAAAAATATTGAAATCATTTACATCTATTATACCATAATACCATATGAGTATGCTGAATAAATATACTATCGAACCTCATTATATAATTTGCATTATTACCAATGTGTATGAAATATGTGTCATTAATTAATAGTCTTTTCACTTAGTTTCTTAGTAAAGAAGTAACCTAAAATTTGGTGACGGAGAAGAAGAAAATCATTGAAATTATTTACATCTATTATGGCATAATACCATATGAGTATGGTGAATAAATAAACTATCGAGGCTCATTATATAATTTGAATTTTTACCAATGTGTATTAAATATGTGTCATTAATTAATAGTCTTTAAACTTAGTTTCTTAGTGAAGAAGTAACCTAAAATTTGGTGACGGAGAAGAAGAAAAATATTGAAATTATTTACATCTATTATAGCATAATAACATATGAGTATGGTCAATAAATATGCTATAGAGCCTAATTATATAATTTGAATTAATACCAATATGTATGAATTATGTGTCATTAATTAATAGTGTTTTAACTTAGTTTCTTTGTGATGAAGTAACCTAAAATTTGGTGACGGAGAAGAAGAAAAATATTGAAATTTTTACATATATTATACCATAATATCATACGAGTATGGTGAATAAATATACTATGGAGCCTCACTATATAATTTAAATTATTACCAATGTTTATGAAATATGTGTCATTAATTAAAAGACTTTTAACTTGGTTTTTTAGTGAAGAAGTAACCTAAAATTTGGTGACGGAGAAAAAGAAAAATATTGAAATTATTTACATCTATTATACCAAAAAACCATATGAGTATGGTGAATAAATAAACTATCGAGCCTCATTATATAATTTGAATTATTACCAATGTGTATGAAATATGTGTCATTAATTAATAGTCTTTAAACTTAGTTTCTTAGTGAAGAAGTAACCTAAAATTTGGTGACGGAGAAGAAGAAAAATATTGAAATTATTTACATCTATTATAGCATAATAACATATGAGTATGGTCAATAAATATGCTATAGAGCCTAATTATATAATTTTAATTAATACCAATATGTATGAATTATGTGTCATTTATTAATAGTCTTTTTACTTAGTTTCTTAGTGATGAAGTAACCTAAAATTTTGTGACGGATAAGAAGAAAAATATTGAAATTTTTACATATATTATACCATAATATCATACGAGTATGGTGAATAAATATACTATGGAGCCTCACTATATAATTTAAATTATTACCAATGTTTATGAAATCTGTGTCATTAATTAAAAGTCTTTTAACTTGGTTTCTTACTGAAGAAGTAACCTAAAATTTGGTGACACAGAAAAAGAAAAATATTGAAATTATTTAGATCTATTATACCAAAATACCATATGAGTATGGTGAAATAATAAACTATCGGGCCTAATTATATAATTTAAATTTTTACAAATGTGTATGAAATATGTTTCATAAATTAATATTCTTTAAACTTAGTTTCTTAGTGAAGACGTAACCTAAAATTTGTTGACGAAGAAGAAGAAAAATATTGAAATCATTTACATCTATTATACAATAATACCATATGAGTATGCTGAATAAATATACTATCGAACCTCATTATATAATTTGAATTATTACCAATGTGTATGAAATATGTGTCATTAATTAATAGTCTTTTCACTTAGTTTCTTAGTAAAGAACTAACCTAAAATTTGGTGACGGAGAAGAAGAAAATCATTGAAATTATTTACATCTATTATAGCATAATACCATATGAGTATGGTGAATAAATAAACTATCGAGGCTCATTATATAATTTAAATTTTTACCAATGTGTATTAAATATGTGTCATTAATTAATAGTCTTTAAACTTAGTTTCTTAGAGAAGAAGTAACCTAAAATTTGGTGACGGAGAAGAAGAAAAATATTGAAATTATTTACATCTATTATAGCATAATAACATATGAGAATGGTCAATAAATATGCTATAGAGCCTAATTATATAATTTGAATTAATACCAATATGTATGAATTATGTGTCATTAATTAATAGTGTTTTAACTTAGTTTCTTTGTGATGAAGTAACCTAAAATTTGGTGACGGAGAAGAAGAAAAATATTGAAATTTTTACATATATTATACCATAATATCATACGAGTATGGTGAATAAATATACTATGGAGCCTCACTATATAATTTAAATTATTACCAATGTTTATGAAATATGTGTCATTAATTAAAAGACTTTTAACTTGGTTTTTTAGTGAAGAAGTAACCTAAAATTTGGTGACGGAGAAAAAGAAAAATATTGAAATTATTTACATCTATTATACCAAAAAAACCATATGAGTATGGTGAATAAATAAACTATCGAGCCTCATTATATAATTTGAATTATTACCAATGTGTATGAAATATGTGTCATTAATTAATAGTCTTTAAACTTAGTTTCTTAGTGAAGAAGTAACCTAAAATTTGGTGACGGAGAAGAAGAAAAATATTGAAATTATTTACATCTATTATAGCATAATAACATATGAGTATGGTCAATAAATATGCTATAGAGCCTAATTATATAATTTGAATTAATACCAATATGTATGAATTATGTGTCATTAATTAATAGTGTTTTAACTTAGTTTCTTTGTGATGAAGTAACCTAAAATTTGGTGACGGAGAAAAAGAAAAATATTGAAATTTTTACATATATTATACCATAATATCATACGAGTATGGTGAATAAATATACTATGGAGCCTCACTATATAATTTAAATTATTACCAATGTTTATTAAATATTTGTCATTAATTAAAAGTCTATTAACTTGGTTTTTTTAGTGAAGAAGTAACCTAAAATTTGGTGACGGAGAAAAGAAAAATATTGAAATTATTTACATCTATTATACCAAAATACCATATGGGTATGGTGAATAAATAAACTATCGAGCCTCATTATATAATTTGAATTATTACCAATGTGTATGAAATATGTGTCATTAATTAATAGTCTTTTAACTTGGTTTCTTAGTGAAGAAGTAACCTAAAATTTGGTGACGGAGTAAAAGAAAAATATTGAAATTATTTAGATCTATTATACAAAAATACCATATTGAATATGGTGAATAAATAAACTATCTGGCCTCATTATATAATTTGAATTTTTACAAATGTGCATGAAATATGTTTTATAAATTAATAGTCTTTAAACTTAGTTTCTTAGTGAAGTAGTAACCTAAAATTTGTTGACGAAGTAGAAGAAAAATATTGAAATCGTTTACATCTATTATACAATAATACATATGAGTGTGGTGAATAAATATACTATGGAGCCTGATTATATAATTTGAATTATTTCCATTGTTTATGAAATATGTGTCATTAATTAAAAGCCTTTTAACTTTGTTTCTTAGTGAAGAAGTAACCTAAAATTTGGGGATGGAGAAGAAGAAAAATATTAAAATTGTTTTCATCTATTATACCACAATACCATATGAGTATGCTGAATAAATATACTATCGAACCTCATTATATAATTTGAATTATTACCAATGTGTATGAAATATGTGTCATTAATTAATAGTCTTTTCACTTAGTTTCTTAGTGAAGAAGTAACCTAAAATTTGGTGACGGAGAAGAAGAAAATCATTGAAATTTTTTACATCTATTATACCAAAATACCATATGAGTATGGTGAATAAATAAACTATCAAGCCTCATTATATAATTTGAATTATTACAAATGTGTATTAAATTTGTGTCATTAAGTAATAGTCTTTAAACTTAGTTTCTTAGTGAAGAAGTAACCTAAAATTTGGTGACGGAGAAGAAGAAAAATATTGTAATTATTTACATCTATTATAGCATAATAACATATGAGTATGGTCAATAAATATGCTATAGAGCCTAATTATATAATTTGAATTAATACCAATATGTATGAATTATGTGTCATTTAATAATAGTCTTTTTACTTAGTTTCTTAGTGATGAAGTAACCTAAAATTTGGTGACGGATAAGAAGAAACATATTGAAATTTTTACATATATTATACCATAATATTATACGAGTATGGTGAATAAATATACTATGGAGCCTCACTATATAATTTAAATTATTACCAATGTTTATGAAATATGTGGCATTAATTAAAAGTCTTTTAACTTGGTTTTTTAGCGAAGAAGTAACCTAAAATTTGGTGACGGAGAAAAAGAAAAATATTGAAATTATTTACATCTATTATACCAAAATACCATATGAGTATGGTGAATAAATAAACTATCGGGCCTAATTATATAATTTGAATTTTTACAAATGTGTATGAAATATGTTTCATAAATTAATAGTCTTTAAACTTAGTTTCTTAGTGAAGACGTAACCTAAAATTTGTTGACGAAGAAGAAGAAAAATATTGAAATCATTTACATCTATTATACAATAATACCATATGAGTATGCTGAATAAATATACTATCTAACCTCATTATATAATTTGAATTATTACCAATGTGTATGAAATATGTGTCATTAATTAATAGTCTTTTCACTTAGTTTCTTAGTAAAGAAGTAACCTAAAATTTGGTGACGGAGAAGAAGAAAATCATTGAAATTATTTACATCTATTATAGCATAATACCATATGAGTATGGTGAATAAATAAACTATCGAGGCTCATTATATAATTTGAATTTTTACCAATGTGTATTAAATATGTGTCATTAATTAATAGTCTTTAAACTTAGTTTCTTAGTGAAGAAGTAACCTAAAATTTGGTGACGGAGAAGAAGAAAAATATTAAAATTATTTACATCTATTATAGCATAATAACATATGAGTATGGTCAATAAATATGCTATAGAGCCTAATTATATAATTTGAATTAATACCAATATGTATGAATTATGTGTCATTAATTAATAGTGTTTTAACTTAGTTTCTTTGTGATAAAGTAACCTAAAATTTGGTGACGGAGAAAAAGAAAAATATTGAAATTTTTACATATATTATACCATAATATCATACGAGTATGGTGAATAAATATACTATGGAGCCTCACTATATCATTTAAATTATTACCAATGTTTATTAAATATGTGTCATTAATTAAAAGTCTATTAACTTGGTTTTTTAGTGAAGAAGTAACCTAAAATTTGGTGACGGAGAAAAAGAAAAATATTGAAATTATTTACATCTATTATACCAAAATACCATATGAGTATGGTGAATAAATAAACTATCGAGCCTCATTATATAATTTGAATTATTACCAATGTGTATGAAATATGTGTCATTAATTAATAGTCTTTTAACTTGGTTTCTTAGTGAAGACGTAACCTAAAAATTGGTGACGGAGTAAATAAAAAATATTGAAATTATTTAGATCTATTATACCAAAATACCATATGAATATGGTGAATAAATAAACTATCAGGTCTCATTATATAATTTGAATTTTTACAAATGTGCATGAAATATGTTTCATAAATTAATAGTCTTTAAACTTAGTTTCTTAGTGAAGTAGTAACCTAAAATTTGTTGACGAAGTAGAAGAAAAATATTGAAATCGTTTACATCTATTATACAATAATACCATATGAGTGTGGTGAATAAATATACTATGGAGCCTGATTATATAATTTGAATTAATACCAATATGTATGAATTATGTGTCATTAATTAATAGTGATTTAACTTAGTTTCTTTGTGATGAAGTAACCTAAAATTTGGTGACGGAGAAGAAGAAAAATATTGAAATTTTTACATATATTATACCATAATATCATACGAGTATGGTGAATAAATATACTATGGAGCCTCACTATATATTTTAAATTATTACCAATGTTTATGAAATATGTGTCATTAATTAAAAGTCTTTTAACTTGGTTTTTTAGTGAAGACGTAACCTAAACTTTGTTGACGAAGAAGAAGAAAAATATTGAAATCATTTACATCTATTATACAATAATACCATATGAGTATGCTTAATAAATATACTATCGAACCTCATTATATAATTTGAATTATTACCAATGTGTATGAAATATTTGTCATTAATTAATAGTCTTTTCACTTAGTTTCTTAGTAAAGAAGTAACCTAAAATTTGGTGACGGAGAAGAAGAAAATCATTGAAATTATTTACATCTATTATAGCATAATACCATATGAGTATGGTGAATAAATAAACTATCGAGGCTCATTATATAATTTGAATTTTTACCAATGTGTATTAAATATGTGTCATTAATTAATAGTCTTTAAACTTAGTTTCTTAGTGAAGAAGTAACCTAAAATTTGGTGACGGAGAAGAAGAAAAATATTGAAATTATTTACATCTATTATAGCATAATAACATATGAGTATGGTCAATAAATATGCTATAGAGCCTAATTATATAATTTGAATTAATACCAATATGTATGAATTATGTTTCATTAATTAATAGTCTTTTAACTTAGTTTCTTAGTGATGAAGTAACCTAAAATTTGGTGACGGAGAAGAAGAAAAATATTGAAATTTTTACATATATTATACCATAATATCATACGAGTACGGTGAATAAATATACTATGGATCCTCACTATATAATTTAAATTATTACCAATGTTTTGTGAAATATGTGTCATTAATTAAAAGTCTTTTAACTTGGTTTTTTAGTGAAGAAGTAACCTAAAATTTGTTGACGGAGAAAAAGAAAAATATTGAAATTATTTACATCTATTATACCAAAAAACCATATGAGAATGGTTAATAAATAAACTATCGAGCCTCATTATATAATTTGAATTATTACCAATGTGTATGAAATATGTGTCATTAATTAATAGTCTTTAAACTTAGTTTCTTAGTGAAGAAGTAACCTAAAATTTGGTGACAGAGAAGAAGAAAAATATTGAAATTATTTACATCTATTATAGCATAATACCATATGAGTATGGTCAATAAATATGCTATAGAGCCTAATTATATAATTTGAATTAATACTAATATGTATGAATTATGTGTCATTAATTAATAGTGTTTTAACTTAGTTTCTTAGTGATGAAGTAACATAAAATTTGGTAACGGAGAAGAAGAAAAATATTGAAATTTTTACATATATTATACCATAATATCAAACGAGTATGGTGAATAAATATACTATGGAGACTCACTATATAATTTAAATTATTACCAATGTTTATGAAATATGTGTCATTAATTAAAAGTCTTTTAACTTGGTTTTTTAGTGAAGAAGTAACCTAAAATTTAGTGACGGAGAAAAAGAAAAATATTCAAATTATTTACATCTATTGTACCAAAATACCATACGAGTATGGTGAATAAATAAACTATCGAGCCTCATTATATAATTTGAATTATTACCAATGTGTATGAAATATGTGTCATTAATTAATAGTCTTTTCACTTGGTTTCTTAGTGAAGAAGTAACCTAAAATTTGGTGACGGAGTAAAAGAAAAATATTGAAATTATTTAGATCTATTATAACAAAATACCATATGAATATGGTGAATAAATAAACTATCGGGCCTCATTATATAATTTGAATTTTTACAAATGTGCATGAAATATGTTTCATAAATTAATAGTCTTTAAACTTAGTTTCATAGTGAAGTACTAACCTAAAATTTGTTGACGAAGAAGAAGAAAAATATTGAAATCGTTTACATCTATTATACAATAATACCATATGAGTATGCTGAATAAATATACTATCGAACCTCATTATATAATTTGAATTATTACCAATGTGTATGAAATATGTGTCATTAATTAATAGTCTTTTCACTTAGTTTCTTAGTAAAGAAGTAACCTAAAATTTGGTGACGGAGAAGAAGAAAATCATTGAAATTATTTACATCTATTATAGCATAATACCATATGAGTATGGTGAATAAATAAACTATCGAGGCTCATTATATAATTTGAATTTTTACCAATGTGTATTAAATATGTGTCATTAATTAATAGTCTTTAAACTTAGTTTCTTAGTGAAGAAGTAACCCAAAATTTGGTGACGGAGAAGAAGAAAAATATTGAAATTATTTACATCTATTATAGCATAATAAAATATGAGTATGGTCAATAAATATGCTATGAAATATTTCAATAAATATTTCAATATGAGTATGGTCAATAAATATTGAATTAATACCAATATGTATGAAATATGTGTCATTAATTAATAGTCTTTAAACTTAGTTTCTTAGTGATGAAGTAACCTAAAATTTGGTGACGGAGAAGAAGAAAAATATTGAAATTTTTACATATATTATACCATAATATCATACGAGTACGGTGAATAAATATACTATGGAGCCTCACTATATAATTTAAATTATTACCAATGTTTTGTGAAATATGTGTCATTAATTAAAAGTCTTTTAACTTGGTTTTTTAGTGAAGAAGTAACCTAAAATTTGTTGACGGAGAAAAAGAAAAATATTGAAATTATTTACATCTTTTATACCAAAAAACCATATGAGTATGGTTAATAAATAAACTATCAAGCCTCATTATATAATTTGAATTATTACCAATGTGTATGAAATATGTGTCATTAATTAAAAGTCTTTAAACTTAGTTTCTTAGTGAAGAAGTAACCTAAAATTTGGTGACAGAGAAGAAGAAAAATATTGAAATTATTTACATCTATTATAGCATAATACCATATGAGTATGGTCAATAAATATGCTATAGAGCCTAATTATATAATTTGAATTAATACTAATATGTATGAATTATGTGTAATTAATTAATAGTGTTTTAACTTAGTTTCTTAGTGATGAAGTAACCTAAAATTTGGTGACAGAGAAGAAGAAAAATATTGAAATTTTTACATATATTATACCATAATATCATACGAGTACGGTGAATAAATATACTATGGAGCCTCACTATATAATTTAAATTACTACCAATGTTTTGTGAAATATGTGTCATTAATTAAAAGTCTTTTAACTTGGTTTTTTAGTGAAGAAGTAACCTAAAATTTGTTGACGGAGAAAAAGAAAAATATTGAAATTATTTACATCTATTATACCAAAAAACCATATGAGTATGGTTAATAAATAAACTATCGAGCCTCATTATATAATTTGAATTATTACCAATGTGTATGAAATATGTGTCATTAATTAATAGTCTTTAAACTTAGTTTCTTAGTGAAGAAGTAACCTAAAATTTGGTGACAGAGAAGAAGAAAAATATTGAAATTATTTACATCTATTATAGCATAATACCATATGAGTATGGTCAATAAATATGCTATAGAGCCTAATTATATAATTTGAATTAATACTAATATGTATGAATTATGTGTAATTAATTAATAGTGTTTTAACTTAGTTTCTTAGTGATGAAGTAACCTAAAATTTGGTAACGGAGAACAAGAAAAATATTGAAATTTTTACATATATTATACCATAATATCAAACGAGTATGGTGAATAAATATACTATGGAGACTCACTATATAATTTAAATTATTACCAATGTTTATGAAATATGTGTCATTAATTAAAAGTCTTTTAACTTGGTTTTTTAGTGAAGAAGTAACCTAAAATTTAGTGACGGAGAAAAAGAAAAATATTCAAATTATTTACATCTATTGTACCAAAATACCATACGAGTATGGTGAATAAATAAACTATCGAGCCTCATTATATAATTTGAATTATTACCAATGTGTATGAAATATGTGTCATTGATTAATAGTCTTTTCACTTGGTTTCTTAGTGAAGAAGTAACCTAAAATTTGGTGACGGAGTAAAAGAAAAATATTGAAATTATTTAGATCTATTATACCAAAATACCATATGAATATGGTGAATAAATAAACTATCGGGCCTCATTATATAATTTGAATTTTTACAAATGTGTATGAAATATGTTTCATAAATTAATAGTCTTTAAACTTAGTTTCTTAGTGAAGTAGTAACCTAAAATTTGTTGACGAAGAAGAAGAAAAATATTGAAATTGTTTACATCTATTATACAATAATACCATATGAGTATGCTGAATAAATATACTATCGAACCTCATTATATAATTTGAATTATTACCAATGTGTATGAAATATGTGTCATTAATTAATAGTCTTTTCACTTAGTTTCTTAGTAAAGAAGTAACATAAAATTTGGTGACGGAGAAGAAGAAAATCATTGAAATTATTTACATCTATTATAGCATAATACCATATGAGTATGGTGAATAAATAAACTATCGAGGCTCATTATATAATTTGAATTTTTACCAATGTGTATTAAATATGTGTCATTAATTAATAGTCTTTAAACTTAGTTTCTTAGTGAAGAAGTAACCTAAAATTTGGTGACGGAGAAGAAGAAAAATATTGAAATTATTTACATCTATTATAGCATAATAACATATGAGTATGGTCAATAAATATGCTATAGAGCCTAATTATATAATTTGAATTAATACCAATATGTATGAATTATGTTTCATTAATTAATAGTCTTTTAACTTAGTTTCTTAGTGATGAAGTAACCTAAAATTTGGTGACGGAGAAGAAGAAAAATATTGAAATTTTTACATATATTATACCATAATATCATACGAGTACGGTGAATAAATATACTATGGAGCCTCACTATATAATTTAAATTATTACCAATGTTTTGTGAAATATGTGTCATTAATTAAAAGTCTTTTAACTTGGTTTTTTAGTGAAGAAGTAACCTAAAATTTGTTAACGGAGAAAAAGAAAAATATTGAAATTATTTACATATTTTATACCAAAAAACCATATGAGTATGGTTAATAAATAAACTATCAAGCCTCATTATATAATTTGAATTATTACCAATGTGTATGAAATATGTGTCATTAATTAAAAGTCTTTAAACTTAGTTTCTTAGTGAAGAAGTAACCTAAAATTTGGTGACAGAGAAGAAGAAAAATATTGAAATTATTTACATCTATTATAGCATAATACCATATGAGTATGGTCAATAAATATGCTATAGAGCCTAATTATATAATTTGAATTAATACTAATATGTATGAATTATGGGTAATTAATTAATAGTGTTTTAACTTAGTTTCTTAGTGATGAAGTAACCTAAAATTTGGTGACGGAGAAGAAGAAAAATATTGAAATTTTTACATATATTATACCATAATATCATACGAGTACGGTGAATAAATATACTATGGAGCCTCACTATATAATTTAAATTACTACCAATGTTTTGTGAAATATGTGTCATTAATTAAAAGTCTTTTAACTTGGTTTTTTAGTGAAGAAGTAACCTAAAATTTGTTGACGGAGAAAAAGAAAAATATTGAAATTATTTACATCTATTATACCAAAAAACCATATGAGTATGGTTAATAAATAAACTATCGAGCCTCATTATATAAATTGAATTATTACCAATGTGTATGAAATATGTGTCATTAATTAAAAGTCTTTAAACTTAGTTTCTTAGTGAAGAAGTAAACTAAAATTTGGTGACAGAGAAGAAGAAAAATATTGAAATTATTTACATCTATTATAGCATAATACCATATGAGTATGGTCAATAAATATGCTATAGAGCCTAATTATATAATTTGAATTAATACTAATATGTATGAATTATGTGTAATTAATTAATAGTGTTTTAACTTAGTTTCTTAGTGATGAAGTAACCTAAAATTTGGTGACGGAGAAGAAGAAAAATATTGAAATTTTTACATATATTATACCATAATATCATACGAGTACGGTGAATAAATATACTATGGAGCCTCACTATATAATTTAAATTATTACCAATGTTTTGTGAAATATGTGTCATTAATTAAAAGTCTTTTAAATTGGTTTTTTAGTGAAGAAGTAACCTAAAATTTAATGACGGAGAAAAAGAAAAATATTCAAATTATTTACATCTATTGTACCAAAATACCATACGAGTATGGTGAATAAATAAACTATCGAGCCTCATTATATAATTTGAATTATTACCAATGTGTATGAAATATGTGTCATTAATTAATAGTCTTTTCACTTGGTTTCTTAGTGAAGAAGTAACCTAAAATTTGGTGACGGAGTAAAAGAAAAATATTGAAATTATTTAGATCTATTATACCAAAATACCATATGAATATGGTGAATAAATAAACTATCGGGCCTCATTATATGATTTGTATTTTTACAAATGTGTATGAAATATGTTTCATAAATTAATAGTCTTTAAACTTAGTTTCTTAGTGAAGTAGTAACCTAAAATTTGTTGACGAAGAAGAAGAAAAATATTGAAATCGTTTACATCTATTATACAATAATACCATATGAGTGTGGTGAATAAATATACTATGGAGCCTGATTATATAATTTGAATTATTTCCATTGTTTATGAAATATGTGTCATTAATTAAAAGCCTTTTAACTCTGTTTCTTAGTGAAGAAGTAACCTAAAATTTGGTGATGGAGGAGAAGAAAAATATTAAAATTGTTTTCATCTATTATACCATAATACCATATGAGTATGCTGAATAAATATACTATCAAACCTCATTATATAATTTGAATTATTACCAATGTGTATGAAATATGTGTCATTAATTAATAGTCTTTTCACTTAGTTTCTTAGTGAAGAAGTAACCTAAAATTTGGTGATGGAGAAGAAGAAAATCATTGAAATTATTTACATCTATTATACCAAAATACCATTTGAGTATGGTGAATAAATAAACTATCGAGCCTCATTATATAATTTGAATTATTACCAATGTGTATTAAATATGTGTCATTAATTAATAGTCTTTAAACTTAGTTTCTTAGTGAAGAAGTAACCTAAAATTTGGTGACGGAGAAGAAGAAAAATATTGAAATTATTTACATCTATTATAGCATAATAACATATGAGTATGGTCATTAAATATGCTATAGAGCCTAATTATATAATTTGAATTAATACCAATATGTATGAATTATGTTTCATTAATTAATAGTCTTTTAACTTAGTTTCTTAGTGATGAAGTAACCTAAAATTTGGTGACGGAGAAGAAGAAAAATATTGAAATTTTTACATATATTATACCATAATATCATACGAGTACGGTGAATAAATATACTATGGAGCCTCACTATATAATTTAAATTATTACCAATATTTTGTGAAATATGTGTCATTAATTAAAAGTCTTTTAACTTGGTTTTTTAGTGAAGAAGTAACCTAAAATTTGTTGACGGAGAAAAAGAAAAATATTGAAATTATTTACATCTATTATACCAAAAAACCATATGAGTATGGTTAATAAATAAACTATCGAGCCTAATTATATAATTTG